>CM061225.1:105731532-105840124 GCA_030844895.1 Ambrosia x helenae
TCTTTCAATCATCCTTGCGGTTCGTATCATCATGTTCGGTTTAGTTATTCAAACTTTTGATTCGTTTATTGTAACCATGAGCGGCTAAGCACTACTATAACCACCTCCGGGGTTATGGTTTCGGTTGTGAAACCCTTAAAACTTGTTTGATTTGGTATTGGGATTGTTTTTTATTAGTTTGAAGAATATTTGTGGTTTTTACCATATAAACAATTCACCGTGTGTTCCAATTGCTTATCTTTTTATCATTCACATTCAGTTTTCTTGCATCGTAAGCAGTTTGATTATTGGGAGGATAATTGATACATGTGGTTTGGTAATTGAATTGTACAATTTATTATTAAAAACTTGTGTTCGGTAATCACTTGATTTAAAATCGTTCAACAAAGCCATGTCTATGTGGTATCCTATCATTTAACCATGTTGTGGGTGAATCATTGAACCGAAAGTTCAGATGGGGTTACTTCTTTATTATAATTGTTTACAACTTTTTCCAATCCGTTTTCTGAAATTCAATTAATCAACAAAGTACTTAGGTTCTAGCTTAATAGTTCATTTACAAAACTACTCATTCCACCAATTCCCTGTGGAGACGACTCACTTTCACTATACTATATTTTAACTTGTTTTTGACCGACCCTACGACATTGATCAAAAATGGCGCTGTTTCCGGGGAATAGGTGCGCTTAGTGTAGTTTTTCATTTATAAAAACCTAAAACCCAAAAATTATTGTATTTTTCTAGTTTAGTTTAGTTTATTTAGTTTCTTTCTATTTTTATTAAGTATTACACTGGGTGTGTTAGTTTGTGTAGGCATAGTGAAATTCAAAGATACATGATAAGGTGGGTAGAAGATGACCCATGTGATTGTCGCGGGAGCCCGTATCATTTGTTCCATGATTGTCCAATGGCCCGACCCACCCAAAGACAAGGAGATCTGTTGGACGTAGGGTGGATCTCCTTTCTACGGGATCCGAGAGAAAGTTCACATGGGCCTCCTTTTTTGCTGAGATCCCAGCCCGTATTAAAATGACCCATATAACGTCTCGAACCCAATCATGCCGATATTTGAACCCTGGTAACTCCTTGTAATGAACAACATGTTCCCCGTATGCATCCAGGCAGGTCTTACGGCAAATCGGACAGATTTCATCCTCCTGGTACATGGGGATCATCAAATGATATTTAAGAATGACCTTGTATTCAATAGCGGACATGCTTTGGCCCAGACCTTCAATCGGGATAACTATCAGGAAATCTTAGGCGTGGGGGCTTTGCAAGCATTCAATAATTGCCCTTTGGCGGGGGACAGACAAAAAAATTCACCCAGGCTCTGAGCGATTTTGCCAAAAAGGGCATTCGACAAAGTTTATGAGGCTTGGGGGACGGGGTGTGTCCTTGTTAGAAAAAACCGCCAATATCAATGTAACACCCCGCCCCTCTCACCACCAATATGTCCGCTTTGCCCATCCAGAGCTCACGGATTTGTTTTTGGGTGCCCAAGTGGGAGACTTCCCAGGAGGTCACCCATCCTGGAATTTCTCCCACCTGAGCACGCTTAACTGTGGAGTTCTCCTCTTATCCACTAACATTAAGCCCCAAAACGCGTTGGTGATTTAAGAGGCAAGACATTACTTATGAACCAAGGATCTCTCCTGGCCACGGCCGATGTGGGATTTTCCTGGGTGTCACATTCACCCCCCGTTAGAGTCTCATCGTCCCTGATGAGGTATGCACCCACCATCCCGAACGGCACAGGAGTGACTCTGATACCATCTGTAACACCCCGCCCCTCTCACCACCAATATTGTCCGCTTTGCCCATCCAGAGCTCACGGATTTGTTTTTGGGTGCCCAAGTGGAGACTTCCCAGGAGGTCACCCATCCTGGAATTTCTCCCACTTGAGCACGCTTAACTGTGGAGTTCTCCTCTCATCCACTAACATTAAGCCCCAAAACGCGTTGGTGATTTAAGAGGCAAGACATTACTTATGAACCAAGGATCTCTCCTGGCCACGGCCGATGTGGGATTTTCCTGGGGTGTCACAATCAAAACCTAGGAGATAGTCATTTAGCTTTTTGAGGGCCTGCACGTAGTCCAAGTTCGTGCCGACAACCCTGCTATTTCATAGGATGTGGTCTTGAAGGTTTCAGGACTGAGCTCACGGCACCACAAACACATACATCTCGACATCCTTCACGAGAGTAGCCATAATCCTCCCGAACGCATCGGTAAAGACGTCATCCACCACTGTAGGTCACCAAGAACGACCCCCCACATACTACAATGTCTTCAATGATTTCCCTTAAGCCCTTGTCAAAACATGACATTGCTTCATCCATTATGAGGGGTTGACAGGTCCGTAACACAAAAAGAAACTTAGCAACCTCATACAAGACCTAAGCAAAAGAAGTTTACTTTAAGGATCCTTAAGGGAGGGAAAAGGTTTACATTAATGATAGGTTTTCAATTTAGTTGACATTTTAGATATACACTCCCATTTAAGAACATTACGTGCACCCTTAATATTTAGGTTATGTTATGGATGAAAAAAACAGATTTTCTACAATACGTGATTGAGTAAATAATGGATATATATTTGTCAAGGTATTTAAATAACTACGAAAATGAGAGACGGATTATAGTCTACAGAAAGAGGGTTCAAAATAATGATTAAAGTTGTGGGTTGGAGATGCCTTTAGTTTTTTATGTCTTGACCAAATTATTAAGCCTTTTTAAAGTTAAATTTCTTTTGTGTAAGTAAGGAGTAACATTTAAGTTGAAGTACGTATTGGATCACTTTATACATGCTTATTCATGGACGGAATGCCTCTTTCTCTTCCCCGTACGCTTTCCCGTGCCAAAGCCACGAATAAGCTCCTCCAGCGCCCTGCTGCTCGACGTCCAGATCCTCTAGCTACTCCATGATGTCGTGTCTTCTTTGTGTTTTCTCATATATAGGATGGAGTTCCCGCTATTGTTGCCATTTGTTCTCGCATCTGGCGCCACATCATCTCCACCTTAGCCTTACTGCCACGCAACTCTCTCTGTCCCGGTTCTACCCATAAGCATTTTGTCTGGCCTAATTTAAAATTTTATGTAGTTTATTAGTATTAAAAGAATTATCAGAAGCGTTAGAAACATCAAGTTGTTGTAAATCCACTAGTTGAAATTGACACCACTAATAAAAGTAAGTGTTGTTTAGTGTTATATTGCTTCATATAAATATGAATATAAGTTATAAATAACAAATGTGGTTTATTTATCTCACATGAAACTTTATAAGCCATAGAGATATGAGTGACATGAAGTTAGTGTCTGGAGGAGACTCTTATTATAAATACTAAAAAAAATGGTCGATGCTCTAATATCACACCTTAAAAGTGAGGTGAAGATAGGGCTGTTCACGAGCCGAACCGATTAGAGCGGAGCTTTGCTCATGCTTGGCTCGTTTACAAACCGAACCGAGCGGAGCGGCTCATTTACAATCGAGCTAAAAATCGAACGAGCATTCCTCGAGAGCAAATTTTCCGAGCGAGCGCCAAGCGAGAATCGAGCGGAAAGTAATTTGGACGATCATAAAATTATGATGTTTCCTTCGATGTTTTCATTGTAAGGTGACAACTAAGGTCGAACTGTCCGATGATAACACTAATATTGAGATCCCACTGCCCGAGGATGGGGCTTAGATTGAGGCCGGTGAGGCAATGAGCATATGTCAGAGAACACTTGTTGCATTGTGACGTAGTGTGATATCAAGCGACAACTAGCGATGGACGACTAATAACATAAAGAAGTCAAGACTGTCACCTCTTGACTTATGGTTTTACTATTAGATATGTTATATTTTTTTATGGAGTTAAGTGGGCTATTTATATTTTGTTTGCATATACTGAGTCAAATCCAATAGGATGTTATATATAAAGTCATAAATTTATCTGTAAATTGTGTGTATATTTATAACTAAATATATAATAAATAAATAAAATTTATTCGATCCGAACTAAGCCGAGCGTACCTTAGCTCGTGCTTGGCTCATTTACAAACCGAACCGAGCCGATTTACAACCGAGCAAAAGATCGGGCAAGCATTTTCCGGACGAGCGACGAGCGATCCACGAGCGGCGAGCGATTTGAACGGCCCTAGGTGAAGACCCCTTTAGACACATAGTCACATGAGTCATCATAACGGACCTCTAACATTATTTGGCCAAGTCGGTTAAGGATTATCTCAACAAGTTCACAAGTCCCGTAAATGTAGCACTGTAGCGCAAGCTACATTGTGTTTGAACTTGCTATTGAGTTAGTACACAATAATCAGTGATATCAGGAATATAACAAGTATTCTAAATATAAACGGCCTCTCTACAGTCTGCCGTTTCAAACAAGTCAGAGTTCCATTTCATATCAGTTACTAAAATAGTTATAAGTTTTATATTACTAATTTTAACCCACTGACTAGTTTAACTTCAATTGCAATTTTATTAGGATATATGTTGTGATTTAACTAAAAAAAATAGACCATACCCACCCTTCAATTGCAATTTTATTCTGAAGAAAACCGGTATTAAATTTGCAAAGAGAAAAAGAAAAAGAGAGAATGTTGTTGGATCACAAAAAATTGCATAGACAGACAGGCTTACCTCGAGATTCTGACCCCTTTCAGTCATTTATATCGACCGGGGTCGGGTCTCCATCAGTGAAAACACGACAAATACGTCTCCTTTACTGACTAGTATGTTAAATTTAATACAAAAAGTTCCTAAGATATTATATTTATTACTATTATAAGTTTTGTTTTTTTTTTTACATAAACTTACGCCAAATTTTGTATGAAGTAACTTACTAACTTATCATATCAATTTTTAAAATTTAGTATTAGCTCGCCTGTTTAGGTTTCAAATCTTATGCACTTTCATGTGTTAAGGTTTCACATATATGTGAAATCATTTAGGATGGGCTGGGTTGGGTTCAATTATTAGGGGGGGACGGGGCGTCATCAAAATTGGTCACGGGTACCCCACTACCAGCACGATAACACCGCCGTCACTCATGCTGGTAGTGGTCCCGTGAACCAAATTCTGGTTCTAGTTAACGGGCTGGTGCCCGTGATTTTTCTCTCTTTGTCTCTATCTCTCTCTTTCTCATTGATTGTGGGTAAATAATCAGTGAAGTGTTGCCTCCAATAAAATGTTTCAATGAAAGAAATCAGTGAAGTGATGTGGCAGTGTAGGATTTGTTTAAATCAGTGAAGTTGAAAAAACTCACGGGTAGCATCCATCAAACCATAAGCTATTAGAGTTAATATGTTGATTCCCTTTACCTTAAGGCTTGAGCACCATCAAAAATGGATTAATGTAATATAAACTGCTAAAAATGTAAAATCATTTTAAGGATGGATAGTTTATGTTTATTTAAGTCTACTATTAGATTTATCTAAGATTTTGTTATTCTATAACAATCATGAAATAATATATATGATAAACGTATCAGGAAAATAATTAAAATAAGGTTGATTAAAGAATGTGTGTATGGTTCTAGTTATACTGCTTAGTAAAACCGTACTGCTTTCGTGCATAGCTCTTTGAAAATTTACGATTGATCGGTTTAAGAACTATCAACCCCTATAATGTACATTTGGCCCTCTCACCATCAATATTGTCCGCTTTGTCAGATGGGTTGTCTATCCAGAGCTCACGTATTTGTTTTTTGTTGCCTCGGTGAAGATTTTCCAGGATGTCACCCATCCTAGTACTGCTCTTACCTGAGCACGCTTAACTGTGGAGTTCTCCTTTCATCCACTAACATTAAGCCCCAAAAAGCGTTGGTGATTTAAGAGGATATTAGATTACATATGAAACAAGGATCTCTCCTGATCACGGTCGATGTGAGATTTTCTTGAGGCGTCACATATAAATATCAAAAATGAATTGATTAAACTTATCCATTTAGCGTCTTATTGATGCGAAAGGTTCATACTCGAGACCATTTTAATAAAACTAAAGCCAAAACCATACACTAAGATTTTGGCAATCTAAGGTAGTGTTTGGTATGATGGAATGGAAGGGGAAATGGAATAAATCATTACGAGTTAATGAAAAATAGTGTGTTTGGTTGGTTAAAAGAATGAATCACCCATTTCACAAAGCATTCCATTCCCTCAAAACCATTCCATCCACCCCCCATGTTTTTTTTTCCATTCCATCCTTCATTCACCCTTTACTAACAACACCATAACCCATCAATCACCACCACCACCCACCACCCACCACCATCATCACCACCCACCACCGTCGTCACCACCCACCATCTCCGTCACCACCCACCACCGTTACCACCACCCACCACCGCTGCCGCCACCACCACCCACCATCGTCGTCGTCGCCACTAACCACCGCCACCCACTACCTTCACCCACCCACCCACCACGTCACCCACTCACCTCCGTCACCCACCTACCCAACGCCGCCACCACCGTCACACACCATCTACCACCATCGCCACCCACCACTACCCACCACCGTCACCCACCCCACCATCACCGCCATCACCGCCATCACCTCCACCCATCGCCGTCTTCGCCACCACCCACCACCGCCGTCGCCACCCACCACCATGATACCACCACATACCTTCACCGCCACGACTCACCATCGTCGCCCACACCCACCATCACGGCCATCCGCCTCCACCTTCCACCGTCGCCACCACTGCTGCCGCCACATATCACCACCCACCATCACCACCATTGACCACCACCAACCACAGCCACACACCACCGATTTTATTCTATCGTCTTTTCCTGCTATCTAGCAACACAAAGTAATGTTTTGTTTCATTCCAACATGGAAACCAAACAAGACATGGAATGGTAATGATCCATTCCATTACCTTGTCCATTCCATTACCTCGTCTATTCCATTCCCTCATCCATTCCATTACCCCATACCAAACAGACCCTAAGTTTATATATCAGTTAACTACATCCTTATAGTTTATAGAAAGTAATCTTAGAGTACTAACTTATTTTTTTAACATGTTAAGGGCTTGTGGAGTTGTGGTTTCAGTCTTGTAACAAGTTGAGGTACTAAGACTAATTCCGTTAATTTTCTAGTTAAGTTTTGATAAAATGACTAAAATGTCTAATAATAGCTGGAGGGTCAGTTCTTACAATTAATTTATTTTATTACAAGGTAATTTTAGCAATTTTGAAATAATATATTAACATTAATAAAACTTATAAATTATAAAAAAATACTAAATTAAATAACTATACGCTATACTTTAACATATATTTTTTATAAAACAATACTTTTATTCATATAAACCACCACCGATAAGCCTAATTCGTATCCGCTATCAAGCACCACGTCAATTTTCATATTCATCGCCATTGCTACCAAACTTTATCTACATTTGACATGGTTATCATGTTCAGATGTCGCAACCATTTTGCAGTTTCTAAACCACCTCCGCCATCAAGAACCACCACCTGTAAGTCTCATCACACACCGACCACCACCCATTGATTGTATTTCTACCATCAACCACCACCAAAACTAAAAGGATTGAAGAGAGAAAAGGGAGATCGACCGACAATGTCGAAACCGCGTAGATGCCAAGGTGGACGATGTCGAATGTAGCACGAGGAATAACACTTTTATGATATTATTAATATATATTTATAATTTAACATTTTTAATTTTTATTTTATAATACAATACTTTTTAATAATTTTAATTTTTTTTTATAAAAGGATAAACCCTTTTAAAAACTGTTTCAGTGAAGTGCTGCCTCTAAAAAACTGTTTCAGTGAAGTGATATTGTAGTACAAGATTGGGAGAAATCAGTAAAGTTGAAAAACTACACAGTAAACGCCCCTTCACCCTTAGTATGGGTGGGGTCACGTCTTTAAGACAGGATCAAGTGACTCGTCTCTCTTTTATAGATACCTAAAATTGTTTACAGTGTAGGCTTTCGTAGAATAACCCTTTAGAATAAAACCAAAATTTAGATATAAGGGGGAATAGGCGCTTGTAGGATTTTTTTTTTCACTTCACTGAAACACTCTTTTAGAGGCATTACTTCACTGATTCTTTTTTTTTTTTTTTATATTTCTTTTAAATTAAAATGTAATCTTTGTTTTTTTTTAAAATTAAAATCTAATCTTTGTTTTTTTTTTTAATTCACACGGTTTTACCACCAAACGGTCAGATTTCTCATGAACCGTCCTACCAACACGGTAAAAAATAATTATGTGCATTAAAATCGGTTTCATCTAACCGTCAGAAAATATTGAAACTAATGATGTATTTTTGTTTATGTTTAATATTAATAAATATTGTTTTATGTTTTTTATTTACTTTTGGTTTCATTTATGTTTAAAACTAATGATTTAAGTTAAAAAAAAAACCAAAATGTTGCTTGACAACGATTATAAATAAATAAAAATGAAATTATACTAAATTAAAAAAATAAATAATAAACGGTTACCAGCCCGTTAGATAGAACCAGAAAACAGTTCACTGGACCCCTACCAGCACGGGTGGCGGCGGTGTTAGCGTGCTGGTAGTGGGGTACCCATGCCCAATTCTGGTAGCGCCCCGTCCCCCTAACACAGTAGTTAATTCGCCTTCATCCAACATTCACTCAAAACAGTGAGTTGGATTAGGAATGCGCATATTGCACCGAATACCGAATGATACCGATCCCGTACCGAACTGAGGGTGTTCCGTATCGATATCGGTATGGGGGCGGTATGGTATCAGTATTTTAAAGTGAAATACTGATACCATACCGGTACCATACCCATACCATAATTTTTCAGTATCGGTATTGGGCTTTGGGAGTTTTCTGGATCGGTATTTTCGGTTGGTACCGATACCACCCTAAGCTCATCCCTAGGTTGGATAGTGCCACCCTCATTTATTTTTTCATTTTTGGAATTCTTTTTAAATTTTATTGAACTTTAGAGGTTTTATACTACAATCCTTTTCTGTTTTTGATTTATTTTTTAAGATTTGTTGGAAATTCTAACCTTAGGCCGCACGGTGTAGGCCTGTGGGAGGGGGTTGTGAAGCCCTCCACACCGTCAACACCGGCTCATCTATGGCTTGGACGATTTAAGCACTCATGTCTCTCAAATTATAATCTCACAATTTGGGAATTTTTCTTTACAAATGGAAGAGGGAAAATTGATTTGAAGCCATCGTCACAAACATAGTTATTAGAAATAACACTTATATTTTAGACAAGAGTTCGAACATTTAAGCACTCCTTATTTAAACTAAGGATGCCGTTAGAACAAGTGTTATGGTGTTGTTAACCCAATCACTATCAAACTATTTAGGGAAAGTTGGTATTTGAAGATTTGATACTTTAAAGTCAAGTTAATAGACATTTGGGTATTGTAAAAAATATAATTAAATTTATATAATGTATAACAAAATAATGAAACCATGATTTTGAGTGGAAGACAGAAAGCCACATGAAATAAACTACCATTTTCATAAATTAAATTATTTCCACCGTAACCCTAGTAAAAAATAATCCCAAATAATTGCTATTCCTAATATTGGATGCATTTTGCATAGGCATTTAGGCATAGCATAAACAACTATTTGTTTTATTCAGCTTTCTCTTTCTTGAACTATAATTAAAATAATAATAATATAAACTAATTCTTGTATTTCAAATAATCATTATCTTGAATATTTATAGCATACAAACAGATGTATCAAATGATATGTACCCGTAATTGCGTATAAATGAGACCCACTAGATGATTAGCGATTTGAATTTACAAATTACTACTATTATTATTATTATTATTATTATTATTATTATTATTATTATTATTATTGTTTTTTCTAAAGTACATTGTTTTCATTTCTTAAAACTTGTCAACTTATATCAAAATAGAAGGTAGACGGGCAATAGGTTACGCTACTAACTCTTTCTGAATTGCGAACCCTAATCTACCAAATACAAACCCTTGTCCCATGGAGACGAACTATTCAGGGCCGGCTCAAGGCGTTTAGAGGCCTAAAGCGAAACGAAAATCCGAGGCCCTTTTTTATCGTATATAAAAATATACGCAACAAAATGATCTACTTGAAAACAATAATTTCCAAAATTAAAACCAAGATTACACTTGAAATCTAGTGTCTGCAGTCAATAAAACCATGTTTCATTTACAAAAACCTTGCACATAACTAAGTTACTAACCAACTGTTAGTGTTCTATGACTATGAGGGAAGGAAGAAGCTGTGTATCTTCATAATCCATTATCCATCAGACAATCTTAGCCCAAATCCAACCTATATCATATATAAATTTACCAAAAATGGGGGCCCTATGGATTTGGGGGCCTAAAGCTCAAGCCTCAAAATACTTGGGCTTGAGCCGGCCCTGGAACTATTGTTGTGATAACCCGTTGGAGCTTGGTCAAGAAACGAATAGTGTTGTTAAACATGGATATAACTTATGTGATCATGACTGTCGTGTATTTTTCTTAGTGTTGTTAAACACTTAAACATGCTGTGTTTGCATGTTAATAAGTGAGATTAGACATGCTTATCTACACAGGTTAACAGGTTCAAGGTTTAATCTCAACTCATTTATCTCAATTAAACTAAACCAGTGAATTGTAAATTTAGGTTGGCTTTATGTTATCTTTTCTCAAATAAAAATTCATACCCCTAAATTATATATTAATTTATTATTTTAGCACTAAGTATTATATCATTGATCATGTGAGTTTTTATCCGATTTTATTGAAAAAAGTTTGATTAAAGTAAAAAAAAACAACTATTTCTCAAAAGATACGCCGAAATTAAATTTGTGTCAATATATATGCACATTAACTTTTCTTTTCTAAAAGCATGTCTCAGCAACATTTAACCTTTTTTTCTTTTTTTTTTTTCTACTTTTACTTGGTCTTTATTAATAACTAGTGGGTTCTCGTCCACCCGATATAGCGGGTGTGACTGAGACTCTTTCAGAGAGCAAAATCTAACCTGAAATGCCTTAAATATTATATTTATGTATTATTATTATTATTATTATGTAAATGTTTCGTAATTATATACTTAGAAGAAGTTTATTAAATGAGGCTAAATTAGAAATTATTACATAGACCATTTGTACCCTGTGTTTCAAGTTTCAAAAGTTGTAATAAACATCTTAAAATTTTTATGAAATTATCATGTTGTCTATCGAAAATGATTTATAACGTATTATAGAAATTTATATATGTTATAGATTAATGTATTAAGCATAATAGAAACCACATTAAAATAATAATCATGAGTAGGGACGGTAATCATTGACACGGCCCGAAAACCGACCCGAACCCCGACACAAAAAAAAGATTTAGGTCAAGTAACACGACCCGTTTAAAAAATGGTCGGGTTCGGGTCGACCACCGTATTAAAAATGGGTCGGGTTCGGGTTGACGCATATATAAAATGGGTTGACCAGTTAACCCGTTTAAGTATTTGGAAAAAAAATATATTATATTTTTATTTTTCTTTTTTCATTTCTATTTACATGGTTAGTTATAATGGTGTTATTTTTGGCATATTATATTATTTATTTGTCACACTTATATGCTTACCATTAAACATTTTATTGATAACCCGTTTACAACCTAACAACTCACTTATAACTTATGAACATGTATGTCTCATTTACAAATATGAGTTAAACGGGTCGTCTTTGGGTTGACCCGGATTTTATGTGGGTCGGGTTAGGGTTGAAATATTTGACACGAATAATAATATGGGTCGGGTTCGGGTTGCACATTTCAACCTATCAACCCGCCAACCCGCAACCCGTAAACCCGCCAACCCATCTACCCGACACGATTGACAACCCTAATCATGAGTATTCCCATTCGAAACGAATTTAGAAAGGTACACACTTGATATACTACTTTTCAAATATATGAGATGGAAACTTACAAATTATTACGTATATTATGTTTGATAAAAATAAAGTATAGGTGCAACTAGTGGAGTGACACTGCTACTTTAATGTATAGAAGCGGTTCACGTTAGCGATGTTGGAGATGTTGTCTTCAGCCCAGCCTATGGCACAATCATTATTTAGAGGAAAGCATAGGAAGGGACTGTCCGGCCCATACGCAACTATCCAGTCTAGTATCTGACTTGGTTATTAAGTTAGAAGGGTTTACCCATAATTAGTTTTGTCTATAAATATATCTCTTATACTTGTAATTATGTATCACTCAATAATACAAATAACCCTAGTTGCCCTCATGGACATAGGTCAGTCTAGACCGAACCACGCAAATCTTGTGTCTTGTTTTCGTTTATTGTTTGTGTGCGTGATCTGATCTGATCTGATCCTAACAAGCGAAGTGTAATATATAGAAGCGGCGATTAATATATAAAAACGCGGTGCACGTTAGAGGAGTGACACTATGATAAAATAGTAAAACGGTAACATAACTATTTTACACAAGTTTAACAATTTTATAATGGAAATTAATGTTTGACCCCAAATATCTTACAAACAAAAATCATGCAACTCAAACACTCTAAACTTATTAAACTTATTAGAACTCAAAAATATATAGCTAGAACTAAATAACATAGACTATACAAACCATTTGCATAATTAACTCAATCTTCTATATATAACCTTCAAACTTTAATAAAACGTCGAAAAACTACTACTCATACACACATATTTTCCTTGTTTTTTTAAAAAATCTAAAAACTTGAAACCAAGAACTGATAAAAGTATAAACCATTTGTCAGTTGACATATATATACACCAATATATAAATATAAATACATTTACTTTTTGTATATATACACACACATTATGATCACATATATACATTCTTTGTTAAAACAAGTGGGGAGCATGTTGGTTCCCTCCATATTCTGAGTCTTACTTTCACTTTAGCACCAACAGTCACAATACCAATAACAATTCCATTCCCATACCACTAACTCTCTCTTTTTCTTAAATCTACTGACACAAACAATCTTTGAGCTCAGTTCCATTTGAATATGATGTGTCATCTATAACAATAATAATAATAATAATTTGCTCCTTCATAAACCATCTTCTTACTCACTTCTTTCCATTACTCCATATACAACAGTTTCACCTTCTTGTTTACTTGATTCATTCCAATGAAGCTTCAATATCTTTTCTGCTGTTTAGTTATTTTCTTTACCTATGCATATGCCTTGCTTTCTCCTGCTGGTGTCAACTATGAAGTACAAGCTTTGATGAACATAAAGAATGGCTTAGATGATCCACATAGTGTCTTAAACTGGGATGCAGATGCTGTTGATCCATGTAGTTGGACTATGATCACTTGTTCTCCAGATAAACTTGTCATTGGCTTGTAAGAACCCAAAAAAAAAAAAAAACTTTTTTTTTCTTTTTTTTTTTTTAAAAAAAAAATCTTTTTTTTAATCTTGATTTGTTTTTTATTTGAATTGTAGGGGAAGTCCAAGCCAAAATCTTTCGGGTTCCCTTTCACCAAGCATCGGTAACTTGACGAACCTACAGACAGTGTAAGTGTTAGCCGAGTTTATTATCTGTTACAGTTATTATTATTATTTGATTTTTTTTAATCTTTAAGTTTGTCTATTTCTATTAATTATTACGAAATACGAAAGTTACATTACAATAGAAGGTAGACGGGCAACAAGCTGCGCCGCCACCCTTTTTGAATTGCGAACCCTAGTCTTTTTGACGTTTTATCATTATCATTGTCATTATCTTTTTTACTATAATCTTTTTGTATAAAGAGTTATGGTTTTAAGTTATCCAACATACATAAAATATTATTCACCTATATGTTACAACTATATAATGCAGGCTGCTACAGAATAACAAAATCTTAGGGCCACTTCCAGTTGAGCTTGGGAGATTACCAAAGCTTCAAACACTTGATCTTTCCAACAATATGTTAACTGGTGCAATCCCACCTTCTTTAGCTAATATCAAGACTTTGCAGTACTTGTAAGCATGTGAAATTACCGTTTTACCCTTCGTTTTCGCGAGCGAATTATTATATTCAAAGAGTAATGATTTGTTTTTACCTTTATTATTATTATTATGTTAAAGTTTTGTAATTTTGAAATGTAACAGGCGGTTAAATAATAATAGTCTCACTGGTCCAATTCCTCAGCCTTTGGCTAACATGACCCAACTCACATTCTTGTAAGTTAACTTTAATATCTTTGATCAAAAACTTTGATTTATTAAAATTTATAAAAAGACTAAAATACCCTTTTCTTTTTGCGATAATTGACTGATTTACCCTTTTGCAGGGATTTGTCCTATAATAATTTAAGTGGTCCTGTTCCAAAGTTTCAAGCTAAAACATTCAAGTGAGTTACAGCTTCCTTGTCCTTTTACAACTGTTTAATCTCTTTTTTGACTGCACTCTGACTTTTTAGTCAAACATTCCAGATTTGATTTGCAAATTTAAAGAAACAGCTAATCCAAATAAGTACCATATAACATGTATCTATGATATATGTGTTAAACTTTAATGTCTTAAACAAATTTTATAAAAAAATATGATGAAACAAATCAAATATGAAGGAAAGGAATTATATATGTTTGACCTTAAAAGTCAAAACCATAGTTAGTACTTACTATTGTAACTTATTGCAACCATATGAACAGTATTATGGGCAATCCAATAATATGTGCTACTGGAAAAGAGCAAGATTGCAATGGAACAACACCCATCCCAATGTCACTCACCATTGGTAGTCAACAAAGTAAGCCTATATATGCCCACATGTTTGTGTACAATTCAATTATATCATTAAATGTTGCAAAAAATAAGCATTTGTGACCCACACTTTTTGTTACACTCAGAGTCACAGCCATCAGTCACACCAAAAACAAACAAGATGGCTCTAGCCTTTGGGACCAGCCTTGGGTGCTTCTGCTTGCTGTTTTTCGGGTTCGGGTTTGCGTTTTGGTGGCGAAGACGGTTTAACCAACAAGTTTTCTTTGATATGAATGGTGAGTTTAAACTTTAAATGCTTAACTAAACTTTCATTAGGGTGCAAAGCTGCCCGTGAACTACTAGAAATCAGCTCGCTAACACCTTGAATCAATATGAGCTTATAGGAGCCTGTTATTTATAATATTATTTAATATATATTTATATAATCATTATTATATATAAAACTATAATAAAAATTACTAAATAATATAAACGATTTTACATGTAAAAATGTAAAAATTAGGATGCGTCTAAACGTAACCACTCTTTGAACATGCCCCATGTTTGAGGGAAATACTTTTTTTTTGGTGGCCCCGCCCCTAAGTTTACGGAAAAGTGGTACGTTTAGTAACGCTTTAAAAATTTTAATTAAAATATATGTAATACAATTATAAATATATAAAAATTATTTAAGAAATTTTTTTACCAACCGAGCAGAGTTTGAACAGTGCCAAGCCTGAGCCTAGTCAAGCTCGGTTGATTTACACCCCCTAACTTTCATTATTAAAACTATATGCCACATGTGGTAAAGTTTTGTTTTTGTATATTTAGAACAATATAGGGAAGAAGTGTGCATGGGGAACTTAAGGAGGTTCCAGTTTAGAGAACTTCAAGTTGCTACAGGCAACTTCACAAGTAAAAACATACTCGGTAAGGGCGGGTTCGGGATCGTGTACAAAGGGGTTCTATCCGATGGCACGGTTGTAGCCGTTAAGCGGCTTAAAGACGGGAACGCGGTTGGTGGTGAGATCCAGTTCCAGACTGAAGTTGAAATGATCAGCCTAGCAGTTCATAGAAACTTGCTAAGACTATATGGTTTTTGCATGACATCATCAGAAAGGCTCTTGGTGTATCCCTACATGTCAAATGGGAGTGTCGCCTCGCGTCTTAAAGGTGCGCTTTTTTTTTATTACATCACTTTGGTAGCGATAAACACCTGGTGTCACTTTGACGGTTGTCATTGGTGAAAGTCATTAGTTTTGTATTGAAATTATGATTGCACCCAACCCAGGGTCTAGAACTGACCATGATTGTTTTTGGTGCAGCCAAACCCGCGCTCGATTGGGGTACGAGGAAGCGAATCGCATTGGGAGCGGCCCGGGGTTTACTCTATCTACATGAACAATGTGACCCAAAAATAATACATAGAGATGTGAAGGCTGCAAACATATTGCTAGATGACTACTGTGAAGCTGTAGTGGGTGATTTTGGCTTGGCTAAGCTTCTAGATCACCATGATTCACATGTTACAACCGCGGTTCGAGGAACTGTTGGCCATATAGCTCCCGAGTACCTCTCAACGGGCCAGTCATCCGAAAAAACCGATGTGTTTGGATTCGGGATTCTACTACTAGAACTGATCACGGGCCAACGGGCTTTAGAGTTTGGGAAATCCGCGAACCAGAAAGGCGCTATGCTTGATTGGGTTAAGAAAATTCATCATGAGAATAAACTCGATATGTTGGTAGACAAGGATCTTAAAACCAACTATGATCGAATCGAGCTAGAGGAGATGGTTCAAGTCGCATTGTTGTGCACCCAGTATCAACCGGGCCAAAGACCGAAGATGTCTGAAGTTGCCCGGATGCTGGAGGGTGACGGGTTAGCTGAAAAATGGGAAGCGTCTCAACGGGCTGAGGCAAATGGCGGTCGGGCTAACGAGTTCTCGCATTCGGAACGATATTCGGATCTCACGGATGACTCTTCGTTGCTTGCACAGGCAATGGAGCTTTCTGGACCACGGTGATGCATCACGAAAACGGTTTAATAAATCGGTTCAATGATTCTGATTGTACAGAAACCGAATTAAAGGGTTTGTAAGTCCTGTTATTATATATGGTTTTGGGTCTGTTCGGAATGTTGCATAATCTTCTCAAATAACTGGAAACAGTTTTCAAATTTCTTGCTGTTTTCAAACAGATTTAATATGCACAACCGGACCGCAGGTGTCCCCAGTCTCTAGTCCGATCCAGTCTTCAAAACATTGATTTAATATAAGAACATTTGCAACTCGAAACGCAGATATATTATCACAAGCAGTAACATAATCTAATTAAAAGTTAACAAGACACGATAAACGCCATATTTTTACGCTTGATCTTCAGTAAATATAAATTCAACTTCATCCGATGCTCGTTCAAACCCTAGTATCTCTATAAACATGTCCTCATTTTCATTTATCTTATACACATACCTGGTGATGTCCATAACCTCAAGAACCGGTGAATTTCCAAGCAAAAACGCTATGAATCTCATCTCGAGTGGGAGCCCCGATATTTTTGTCAACTTTACTACTTTAAGTTGTTCAAACGTGGCATCACGCAGGCATTTCTTATCCCAGAAATCCAAATCAAGTGCATCACTTGCCACTGATGATGAACCCTGCATTAGAAGATAACTAGAATTCAGGATCACCAATCACATACTTGCCGTTAATGACAATATAATATATGAACTATGAAACTTGCCTCAAGTTGAAGTACTTGAAGATTAGGGGCACATAAAATCAGTCATATACTGTGAAATGAACAAACAGTCAGCACATCAGTCAACAAAATTACAAACCGAAGTCAAAATAAGAGTCGAACCTTTGTAAAGAAACTGCGACCAGTAAGCCTCTGAATGGATGGTACACCACCAAGCAACTTATCGAAGTTGCAACTTGAAGTTCGACTAAAATGTTCAGCAATATAGTCGTCGGTCATATTATTCATATCAACAGATATGACAACTAACATAGGAGTGTTCTCGAGACATATATCCTCAAATTCACCTTCTAGCGTTAAATACTTTAGATTCGGGGCACGAATGGTGAGTGCTGCACTTTCAAAGAATGACAAAGTCAGACGTTCAAGAAGCGTGCAACTCGAGATGAGATTTTCAACATCATTACGGGCAATAAAAACTCGTTGAAGATTAAGATGTTTCAAATATGGAAAACCTTTAAAACATCACGGCAGGTCCAGCTCACATCTAACAAGCTCCAAACTAATCAGTCTTTTGCAAGAGAAAAGACAAGATGGGGCTTTAAACCAGTCACCCAACCGAAAACTCAATTCTTGAACACCTTTTCTTGATAAATAAAGTAGCCACTGATTTACATAAGCGGTTTCCTTCCAATATGTGGCGGTTGATAGAGTGAACCTATTAATAGGACCATCATGAAGCAAAAGAAATTGATTGACAAAAATTGCAAGTAGTGGTCTATAATGAGGGTCTGATACACATTTATCATTAAACTCAAGCTCTGTAAGGGTAGTCCATTTGTGCCTCCATTGACTAGATAACACACTTGTTCTTACAGCATCTCTTAATGGCAGTTTTGTGAGTATGGTTTCAATGATACTTTCAGGGAGATCGCTTATATGCATTTTGTTCCCTTGTGCCCTGCAAAACATTAAAGTTAATACTTACCAAATACAAAGCAACTTATATCAAACTGATTCTTTCCGGTATCAAGATTATATTCAAGGTTTAAAAGTACGGAAACGAGCCTCGAGGCAAACCGAGTCGTAAGCCCGATGCGGAATTAAAAAATAAATTAAAAAT
This sequence comes from Ambrosia x helenae, assembly GCA_030844895.1. Lineage (NCBI taxonomy): Eukaryota > Viridiplantae > Streptophyta > Magnoliopsida > Asterales > Asteraceae > Ambrosia > Ambrosia x helenae. Next base: position 105,750,094 of record CM061225.1, read on the forward strand.
TATATATCTTATAAAAAAATAATACACTAACTAATTTCATCATCAAATTCATCAAAAACACACCTAAAAGAAGACATGAAATGTCACAAAAAGTCTAAAACATCAAAAGCATACCTCAAAACCCCTGAGGCGCACCTTGTCTTACCGCCTCAGGCCTATGAAGCGCACCTAAAAAAAGATAACCCCTGAGGCGATGCCTCAGACTGCCTCAAGGCGTGCGCCTCGACCGTTTTTTTAAACCATGATTATATTGATTTTGTTTAAAAATCAACCTAAATGGCAAACCTTAACTCCATGTAACTTTAAGATTGTTGGCCCAGGCAATTGGATAAAATACAAACACGCGATATTTAGGGGGACGAACCCACGGATCTTCCTTTTCAACAAAAGGAACTAACAAACTTACAATGAGGAGGGACAAATAAAAGCATTAACCTAGACCCCTATTTATAGATCTACTAAACTTGCTCTACAAGAAAATCCAACCTTTCCTAAACCTAATACGATTCAGATACCTAAAATAAATCAACTAGATAATTCTAAACATTCATTCTAAACATTCAATTAGTTAATTAAATACTAATTACCTTTAAATCACCCTTCAACTTTCAACAAAGATGTATCAAGAACAAATCGTTCATGGTTTCAAATTCGAAAACTTCAACAAAAACTAAAGAAGTTCGGTTTTAGTTGTCAAGGCTCACCCAGGCGTACGCCTAGGCTCACTTTTACTGCGGCGACCGCAGCCTTCTCACTTTGCTTCAAAAGCCCACTTTTAGAGTTTTAGGCCCTAAGACACATTTTTCAAGCAAAGTTCCGACGTAATTTCGACCAAAAATTGTCTGAACAAGTTTGAACGGGTCTAAAACAATTACACCAACCCTAAACAAGGCGGTTAATCAACCTAAACCTTGGTTTTAAAGAGCGGATGACGATACGATGTGATTCGATCCCAAAGCCGATGCGTGAAGTGCACGCAACACGTGAGTAGGCGTTGAAACCACATCATGCGAATATGTGATGACTGCAACATGCAACCGCATCAGGCGATATGATCTCACCACAGTATCATGCGATGCGCGCATTATGCACTCCTAATGCGTGCATTTTAAAACCAAGCCTAAAACAACATAAACTAGACTTAAAGAAACCTAAAACATGCCCCCCCCCCCCCCCCCCCCCCCCAATACTGTATTTTTATACTATTCGGCCTCGCCTAAAAAAAGCATTGCTTTTTAAGCAGTGCAATCAATAAATAATTCTATGTTTTGGTGGGTCCCAATCAACAACTTAGATGAGTTCACAGAGACAAACTGCTAACCCTAATGGGTTTAACCATAAATTACATACAACTCAAACAAAAGTTCCAGTGAATATGACTTATTTACATTAAGTTTTAACAATGTGGGGAACTTAAAAAAAACACACAAACACACACTGATGATCAAATAATAATCGACGAGTTAGAAGTGAAATAAAAGAAAAGAAATTGGGTTGTTCTGGTTGTAGGAGGGAAACATATAAATAGAAGAAAGCATTTGGGTTTCAGTTTTGAGTTGGCCCATTTCCTAAAGGCCCAATGGCATGTCAAATAAGGAATCCCATAGGTGATATAAACAGGTTGTTTAAATTGTTTGACGCTCATGACTCCCTCAGAAAATGCTTGAAAAATGCTAACTCCATTTTTTGCTTGGTTGTAAATGAGTTGATTGGCTCAGTTCGGTTTGTAGACGAGCCAAGCACGAGCAAAGGTCTGCTCAACTCGGTTCGGGTCGAATAAATTTTATTAATTTATTATATATACAATTATATATATATATATATATATATATATATATATATATAAGCTAAGTACCGGGAGAACCCCAAGAAACCCCTACTTCCCGGACTTTTTTTATTTGAAAAATTTAGGGCATGTAGTATACATGTTTTTAGGAGTATTGAGCCCAAAAAATAAAAAAAGCGCTGAGCGGCTTTTTTTTTTAAATAAATATTTTTTTCAGTATTCCATATTTTTACATGTGTTTCGGATTAGTAAGTTTTTCTTGGGTTCGGGATTTGATAATATACCATTTACCCGATAATGTGTACGTGTTTACCCGATTGTATACCCGATATACTTACGTTTATTGTTTTTAAATATGTATATTTGATATGTATCAATTATTGGCATACACTATTTTGTCATCTATGCATTTAAGTATATTCTATTATACACATTTAGGTATATTATTTATATACATTTTTGTAATTTGATATATTTTTATACTTATAATGTCAAATGTAATTAATTAATAGTTCCTCGATAATAACCCGCTGAGTTTTAGGTCGGGTATATCCAACGAGTAATTTTTGTAAATTGACAGGTTTACCCGAAACCCACGTACGGGTATACCAGATACCAATGGGTAATTACCTTATAGAAACCCAATGGCTTTGGGACAAGATTATCTAATCGATTTTGGTGTTGGGATTACCTAAACGGCTAAACCCATCCCAAACCTAACCCATTATCATCCCTTCTCCAAAGGGGGTCCGTGAGTGGGATGATGGGCGTGATTGTGAGATTTGACATGTGGGGTGAGGTAGATGTTTTGCAGCCAATGAGTTGGCCACAAATAGAGGGGCGTCAAAGGGGGTGAGTCCACACCGGATAGCCTTAGGGTGTTCGGCGTACATTGGGTAGGGCTTGTGGGTAGCTCAGGTATATCAAGAACACCGGCGTCCGGCACCAGTATCATGGGTAGGGGTATAGCATAGTACTCATCGATCCGGGTAGGGTTGATTGTGTGTGTTTGTGACCGTTGAGCTTGGAAGACGGCACATGGGATCAGGTTCACGGGAACACCAGCGCAAGGAGAGCAGGTTCGGACGGGTACCCTTTGGGGGGAAGATGAGGTGTCGACCGGTGGTTTGATGATGAACGGTTCCAGTAGGTTCCACTGAGCGCTTGTATCCTTATAAGTTAAGTTTAATCTCTTTGATCAAAAACTTTGATTTCCAAAATTCAAAATGTTACTGAAGTACCCTTTTCTTTTAGTACAATCTGTTTAATAGCCAGAAAGCCTTCTAAATATCAACAAGCAACACAATATTTCCAAAATGATCTTAATACATTTTCAACTTTGTACATAAAAGCATTCTTTTATTTATTAGTTTCAAGCTCAACATTTTTCATGACACATTTTGACCTCAAAGTGTTGCAAAAGGCTCTATTTCAGCTGATGTTTGAGCTCTTCAACCTTTCTTTCAGTGTCCTTCAGTGCCTTCCCAAATTTACTTATCAACTGAGAAAAACATAAAAGAACATACCGGTAATTAAATTTCAATAACCGGCTTAACTTTCAAACAATCTAATGCAAAACATTAGCAAAAACACACCTCATCAACTTCATTTGATGTCATAATGAAAGGCGGAGACATCATTATACTATCGCCAGCAACACGCACCAACATCCCATGTTTCTCACACTGTGCTCCAAAGTATGCACCTATTTCTGAGTTTAAACATCAGTAAAAACTTTGTTTAAGGTTTGATGGTTATAATTTATATAGTTGAATGCTAATGATGCTTATATTAAAATTAGTCTTACTCCATTCAGGCGGGAACAATTCGTGTGGCGACTTGTTATCTGTAAACTCTGTCCCCGAAATCAATCCAGTTCCACGAATCTATAAACATTTGAACATGTAAAGAGTTGAAAAGCATAATATTGGATCTCAAAAGTGTAAATGTATTGACGAAATGCAAATGACATGAAAAGGTTAGAAATTAAGTACCTCTCCAACTATGGGACTTGAGGAAAACGCTTTAACACCGTCTTGAAACGTTGGGGAGATACGATTTACTTGATCAAGAATATTTCGCTCTCTAGCAAAAAATCAATATATTGGTTGATTTAAAAAATATATATAATATTATTTTCACTTTAATTTCATTTGAACTTGGAGCAAATAATAGCATACTGATAAATCTTGAGTGTTTCCAGTGCAACAGCGCAAGCCACAGGGTGCCCAGAATACGTGAATCCATGAGAAAACGTACCTGATATTAGGATATAAGCAAATTAAAGACAAGGTTTTGTTGGAGATATAGAAAATATGGTTTCGTAAGTTTTCGTGTAATACCAAGTTTATTGCTCTGAGAATATATGACATCCGCAACCTTAGGACTCACAAGAACAGCACCAATGGGCATATACGCTGAAGAAAGCGCCTGAAAATATTGATTACCGTCAACCTTTCGAATGATAAAAATGGAAATTTAAATATAAAGTGAACTAAGTATGATGGTTCTAGAAGTTAAAACATTTTAATCCTTTTTTTACCTTAGCAATGGTGACAAGATCAGGTTTAATGTCGTATTTATCACAACCAAACATGGTTCCAAGCCTTCCGAAGCCACAGATTACCTGTAAATAAGATACAAAACTGAGTCAGAAGGGTGTCATGTAGGCGGGAAGTTAATAAAATAGAAAGTACCTCATCTGCAATGAATAAAATGTCATATTTTTTTACGACAGCTTGAATCTGCACAAATAAAAGAAATAAAAATATGAAAACAAGCAATCAATTGAGCATAGGGTCAAAACTCAAATGTTGTTCAACTTAAAAGTCAACGTAACCTTCTCAAAGTACGTTTTAGGAGGAAGTATCACACCTCCTGCTCCCATAACTGGTTCAGCGATAAACGCAGCAATCTAAAAACAAAAAAAAGGCATAAATGTAACTAATTAATTATTGACCTTTTGTTAAATGATATGTTAAGTGGCTTTACCGTCTCGGGTCCTTCTTTGAGAATAAGGTTCTCCAAATTGGTAGCCAGTCTAGTTGAGAACTCCTCTTCAGTCTCACCTAACATATTATTTTAAAACAAATAAGAAAGTTATAGATAAAGATGTCTTGAAACACTATGCTTATCACATTCTTTTCTGATAGTTATATGTTTGTGACAGACAAGAAAAAAAAAACCGAACCTGGAAGATGATATCGCCAATAATGGGGGCAATCGGTGTGCAATACAAATGGAGTTGGCAGATCAAAATGTTGATGTAACGCAGGGAGGCTGAAAGAAAACAAAATTATAAATAAAAAAAAACATGCCAGAAAATATAGTTTTGACTTTTATGGTCAAAGTGGCTAATCTTTTAATTTGTATTCATTAATAATATCAGTTTTGAAGTTAGAGCTTTGGTTGACCTCTCAAGTCAACATTAATATACGAACACGAAGGAGAAACCAATTTCTATACACATCATACCCCGAAAGACTAGCTGATATGAGAGTGGATCCATGGTATCTGTGAAAATACAGAGTGCACATTACAATTTTGTTAAGCATGTAATAGAACATGTGAAATTACTCGTAAGGATGTTAAATTACGATTTTGTCCTAGCGATGATTTTCTTCTTGTTCGGCCTTCCAAGCGCATTGTTGTAGTACCAAACCAGCTTCACCTATAAAATAGATATTGATATGAAAATGGTGTTCCTTATAAACATCAAGATCACTAACCGATATTATAACCAAACCTGAGTATCATTTGCATCCGACCCACTGTTTGTGGAAAAACGCCTTAGCCATTTCATTTGATGTGAACATTCCAAGAAGCTCTCGTGCAAGATCCTGTAATCAAAAGTATAAAAATATCATAACAGAAGTGTATCCTCATCAACTATTAATTTAAAATGTCTTAATGAACGATTTTATTGTACCAAAGAAGGTTTTGTAGTGCGGTTCCAGAACGAATGGTAGAAAGGTAAAGTATTTAGTTGCTTGGTTGCAGCAGCAATTAGACGAGGCTCATTCCCACCTAAACATAACTCAAAATAATACAAAGTAACTCATTATAATCATTTTTTCGACTGTCTTACAAAGACGTTGAAAACGGGAATATGAGATTGACCTAAAGGATTGCACCACAAGCCTGCAAGAGCATCAAGATACTTCTTCCCATTTACATCATATACATATGATCCCTACAAGAAATTTAAAAAAAAGGGTAAAAATGTGATGTTTATAAGTTAGGCAAACTATTAAACAAACAGAATACCTCGGATTTCTCTATCACCAAAGGGTTGGAATCAGTAGTCTGCCATCCGGCTGTGAAAGGTGCCAACATACCATGCCCCTTATATCTAAATAAACCATATTAAATGTTACATAATATATGTAAATGGAGAGCAGGAATTCAGTAACGCGTGGAATACGACATACCCCTCATCATCAACTGGGGCAACATTGGTACTGTTCCATCTAACCGCGCTAAGAGTTTGCGCGTTTCTTGAGCATGAACCAATCTGTATGTTAGCCATGCCATTATTATTATTTTTTTAAAAGCAGAACAACTTTATATAAATTCTACATTAGTTGTTGAAAGTGAATTCATATGGTTTCATCTAACATTTATCAGATACAAAATAACATACAATCATAAAATAAGTATGTATTTTTTTTTTCTGATTATAACTTTAGATATCTTAATTTTATTGAATTTTAATCATATATTTTCTAAGAATCAAGAAGACCTTTGACTTTGAAGTCAAACACAATTAAAGTCAAAACAACATAAATTCTCAGAAATTTAAGAAAAAATAACAATAATCAGAATCAGAATGTAAAATAAAAGGGTGGAGATTAATTTTAACAAAATCTACATCAATTTAATAACATAAAGGGGTTGACCATTTATTTTTTTAGTCAATAAAAAGAATATAAGTCAGAAATACGTCTAGGTGCATTCAGCATCAGCATAGGCATACACCCAAATTGTTGAACAGACAAAAAAAAACTTGGGTTATACAATAAATTATGAAACATGAGAGATTAAAGATAGAAGTAGATGATCATGAAACATAACAGGCCTATAAAAAAGAATATAATAATAAATGGGAAATTGTATAAACCTTAGAGGAGGTGGCTGATATTGATGATTTAATGATATGATGAAGATGATTCTTCATTGTTCTTGTTAGTTAGTGAGTGAGTGAGTGAGTGAGAGAGAGAGAGAGAGAGAGAATCCAGAGAAGAATCTTTTATTTGAGTTTGAGGCCTACAAGAGTATAAGGTATCTATGTATGCATGAAGTAGACAAGACATCACAAGTGGAGTTTACCTTTCACACATGCTAACACACTCACTAAACACTAAATACCAAAATTTCAATGTTAGGTTCGTGTCATATTAGAAATTTCCGGTTTAATTACGAATGCATTTAGTTAAACGAGTTAATTTCATGTTAATTTGGTGGTCACTAGTTGGTACGTTTGTTATTATACTTTTTTAGGGTGGATTGTGTCGACATCTTATTTTTTTAACCATGTCCAACTATTTTTTAATTACGTCTACGTCTAGAGTTATGCGAGCGATGGAGATGGGCTCAGACATGCCACCTTAAAGTTGCCTGACCATTGATCGCACACATTTCCTCCACTCACAAAAGCATCCAAGCTTTTGTCACAGTACCCATGTAATATAATGTGATACCGTGGTCTAAAAAGTTAGAGTTTATCCAGCATGTTTCTCCCCAAAAAAATGAAAACAGTAAAAGTGGGGCTTCCATTCAACATAATCAAGATACGGTTTGTGATCTATTCGAACCATGGCTCATCTCATAGACAGCTAAATTCAAGTTCATCATGATGAAAAACAAGAAACATTGCTCATGCAGGAGCCTGGAGCGCTCCCATGCGGCGTCACCCAATATTTTGACAATTATGAACAACAAATCTGCAATCCTTCAGGACTAGTCGGTAAACACACCCGATTAGCCACATCAGGATCCCAGTATGACCATTCTCGACTGAAGAAGAACCAGGTCCAGGAAATCTGGTCCCGATTCACCTATGATCAATGGAAGATAACAACATTCGTGTCAAAATAACATGACAACTAAAAACAGTAACTTTCTTTGGTAAAAACTCGAAAGTGACTCACGTCCAAAGTCTGTGAAACCGTAGATCAATTTGATCCATGAACCATTCCAACTTTAAGAAGGGAAAAAAACAAAAAGCGAACGAATTAGGAGAAAAAAGAATCAATTTCTTGGTGAAACACCCTTAAACAAGAAGACTCCGACGCCACCACAGGCAAATGCTAACAGTAAGGAAACCACAACTCCATCAAGCTTTGACCTTTGACTTTTCTTTACTTCTCTTTCCTGGCGAGATCTTTCGTCCATTTTACCACGCAGATTGTCATTCATAATGTCAAGTTGATGCATAATTTTCAGTTGATTTCTTGCAATTCCTGTTATCTGTTTCAAGAACTCAATCATTAACAAACTTTTACTTTTTGATAAAAAAAAATTCAAAGATTTTGGAAACACACATTATCGTTATTATTATTACTACTACCTCTTCTACCAGATTAGAATCCTTGACTAACTGAGTGGACGACGATGAATGGCGCACTGCTGAACCAGTGAAATATGAAGTTGACGCAGAAGCAGATCCATTACAAGCGTCTATTTTTTGTTGACTTTGACTACCGTAATTCATCTCTCTAGTGAACTGTGAATTCAGTTCATCAATCCGAGACGTAAATTCATCCATACGATCATTCAAAGTCGAAATCTGTTCTGAAAGTTGACTAATTGCTCCCTTAACATGACAAGAAAGACAAACAGTCAATCATATTGACCTTCTAGAATCTTTGGTGCACAAAGCCACTTAAAAAGATTTAACAAGATCACCTGGCTTGCTAATGCGCGTGTTGGTTCCTGACTGGTGTCCTCAAATCTTTTAATGGAAATCAAATCTTTACTTGCAGTTGAATATGAATGCGATAGCCCACTGCAGATACAAAAGTATGTAACCACACAATGACGACAAATTTTTATTTTTCGGATTGTTAATAAACTGTTAAGAGATGTACCTTTTACGAAATTTATTTACCCTTGTAGGTAGAGTAATAGAACCTCTTGGACTTGAAATCATTTCCTCATCTATGCTTAGTTTCGTTTTTAAATCATCAGGTAGCACCTAAAGCAAGAGACATTTATAAATTAAAAAAAAAAGAACTAAGTAAATAAATAAAATTATTCTACTAGCTTTTATACCATGACTTCATTCAAGAGCTTTTCGAGCTTCATTTGTTCAAGATACGTTCGTGGAATATACGACCCTTCTAATCCCAGACGCTCAGCAACACATCTAACACTTAACCGGTCTCTTCTAGCACCTTCTCAAGACAAACATAAAACATAGGTTAAAATCATGACTTATAAAGGTCAAAATCAAAGTCAAGGTGTGTTTTACCTGAACATAACGTCGGTTAACTTGTTCCAACCAGTCGATTTTCACGCACATGCTTTCATATTTAAACACGTGGCTACTTCTTTTTAAAATGGATGCTATTGTGTACCCTAATGCCATTAAACCACCAAGAAGCCGAACGCTAACTTCAAAACTTATTCTTGGAGATATTATAAATGGAGGATCCGTAACCCATTCCTAGAATTGTAAAATAAAACAAAATTCTTAAACCGAAAGCAATATGCAGAAACACACAAAAAATCGAGTAAACTTATATTAAACTCAAACCTCAAACATAAGGTTGTATTTTCCTTCCCTGTTTCGCATCCTCAAATAAGATTGGCATGTTTCCGGATCTTCACCGGGCGGCAAAAGAAAAATATCATAAATCTGCTCCAATGATTCCGTACATTCTTCTGACATGGCAGCTTTGACTTGTTCAACACTCACATTTCTCGACGACTAAAATGTTAAGAATCGCGGTTAATTATCAAGAATATCAAGTAGTATAATATCAAAAAGTTACAAAAGAAAGTATGAACCTTCAGGATATAAGTGGGATTTTGAAATCCTGTAAAGGGATTAAACTTGTTAACGATCTTTATATGAGCGGTTTGGAGGTCGGGTTCTATGAATGCCTTATACATTGGATAAACCTGCAGGAAGTAACTAATTTATAAATAAATACATATACTAAAAACTTGTAAATAGAACCATCTTTCTACCTATAAATGAATTAGAATTTAGATTAAAACCGTTTCAGAAATCTGGTATATGATTTCTTCAGGTTCCTGTCCAGCCCGTTGTATGTCCCTTAAAACCCGTTTAACAAGATCAAAATGAACGCCACCTGTCACGGATACTCTAAGATCCAACAAGGGCCTCAACTTTTCACTCAACGCATAGATCCCTCAATTATCACAATTCGGGAGCTCGGGACTTCAAGTGTCCTGACACCATTATGAAAAGACACAACATCGCGTAAAGTGTGTGTTATGGAGTAAAAACGCCATAAAATTTATAAAAAACGCCATTTTATTACAACTGGTTATCTGATTCTAACATAATCACCTTCAAAACACGCATATAATCCTATGTAAAAAAAAAAGATATACGAACCTGTAACCTGTGCGACAACTAGACTTGAAATCATAAATCGGGACTTCAATCGTCTTCCTTCTTTCAAATCAAGAATGTTTTTTAGCAAAGTATCATAATCTGTCAAGCGAGGATCTATTCGAAAACAAAATAAAAATATTACACATTTGTTTTCTTAAATGTTGATATGGAAAACTCAAAGTTAAGCAGTGATGTGCCACATCTTACCATCAAAGTTACCATCAATCACTCGGGTGGCATCGTTATAATTATCCATCGATATGACTGCAACACTCGGCATGAAGCTAAGTATTTTGTCAGTGAAGGCACTTTTTCCAGCACCCGAAGGACCTGCCAACCCGATCAGTATGATTCCATCGTTCTTCTGCGCTAACATCTGGCAAGCCCGAATCACAACAAAGAATCCCTTTTCAAACGATAAAGAATCTTTAATCTGAACGATTTCAAACCGATCATTATCTTTTCTTTTAACTAAACGAACTTGATCTTTCAAGAGTCGTTGTTTTCTTGAATTTGATTCGACATTCGAGTTATCTTGACCCATCATGTTCAATTCTGTACAATAACATTTGAAATGCAAGTAACTTTAGATTTAAACCAAAAAGGGAAAGTTGTTATTTACATTGTACTTTCATGGGACACTATATGCATGCAATCATAATCAAAGGGTGATGCTAAAAAGTCATTTCTTTTTAGGGCGAAAATGATCATATGGGCCGTATTACTTTCCTAGTGTCACATCAGTCATTTCTTTTTCTTTGTCATTCAAACACATCGCGAAAATGATCATATAGGCCGCATTACTTTCGCAGTGTCACATCAGTCATTTCTTTTTCGTTGTCAATCAAACACATCATACGGGCCGTATAATTTTTACCACACCACCTCACACTGATCCTCATACAACCCATATGACAATTTTCCGACCATCATACAATCCTATTACCTAAACAAATAAATCAAGATTAATTTCTAATAATAAAGAAACAAACTAATATGCACAATTGGAAAATCAAATCACCAACACAAATGGTACAAACAATACACATCTATAAATCATTATATAATTCCAAATTAATAAATCAAACATTAACCGATGATTGGATCTAAAATCAATCAAATCAACCTTACATAATGGATCGAGAAAACCAACATAAAAAAAAAAACAGAGCAAGAACAAGATTACCAACAATTGGAAGAGACCCTTTAATAAAAATCAAAACTTGATTAAATGGGGTGTTAATTCAGTGGGTTTGGAACAAGAATACAGAGAGGGGGTGAATCAAGAACGTAGGAATATTATTATTATTGTGAGTAAGGAGGCATAGGTGTAGGACTATGAATAGTGAATTGTGTTTTATATATTGTGAATAATAATAATAATAAAAAAAATGTTGAATATTGGTAGTGTAGAAGGATAAAGAGGTGGTGATTCTCCTTGGGAATTGGGAATTTTTTTGCAGGATTTATTAGTGAGAATGAATGAATGAAGAAAATATCAGTGGCAGCATGTGTTTGTGTGATTATGGATGAATTTTTTTTTTAATTTCTTTTGTGTGTAACTAGATTTGGGCTATTGGGGCCCATTTCATGGGGCTCGGACAGATTAATTTTTTAAAAGTTGGAAAACGACTTGTTTTTTATATTTTACTAGCTGATTGCCTCGGGAGTGTCCCGGGGTTGAAAAATCTAATATAACTTAATAAAAAAATGATAAAAGTAAAAAAAAAACACAGTAATCGTAAACTCAGTCACGGATCATTAATTCCCATTTCACCTCTATTTATAATATTCATTTAATAAATGCTTGTTATATAAATTGGAATATAAATCTTTTTATTTAAATTTGAAGATATCCATATCATCTTTGATTTATTTTTAAAACAATAATTTAAAAAAAAAATCTAAATATATATATATATATATTAATATAATATGGAAGGTTCACCTCTATATGTCTATTTTATTTTGAAGATAGCCATATCTTGATAAAATATTTGAATTTATAATATAATAGTATATTTATAATATAAGTAAATTTGGTTTCAATTTTAATGTCTGCTAAATTAAAAAAATAAATAAAAAGAAAACACTTCATCGTGCCATGTGACACATTCAAGGGGGAGTTGAGATCTCCATTGAACGCCACATTATCTAAATTCAATTCTTTCTGAACAGTTGAATAGATTTTTTTTTGGAAGGCGAACAATTGAATAGATGATTGTAATAGTTGTTGCCCATCGATTTTAAATTAGAACTAAACACATCTATGATAATAAATTAATAATACTAATAACAACAACAATTAGTATCAATCAAGATTTAAAAAGAAAATAATGTTTATTTTTCAATACCCTAACATCATATGCTCATATTGATTTTTTACTTAGCATAGTTGACATTTATTTATTTAACCTGTCACAAGTTAAAGATATAATGCCTTATATCTCATTTATATTTTTATATACCCATCTATGTTGGCTACCCCAAGTCGGAAGAGAAAACGGCAACACCAAAAACATTCAAAAGGCTTTTTTAAAAAAGTGGTAACCTTAATAATTAATATGGTATGGTAATCATCATGCTTTGTTGGCAATAAATCTTTCAACATCAACGCTTAACGTAAAGCATCGACCGCCTTCAATTCCTCGTGATCAAGGATATCTTCAACCACAGCAGACATCACTCTGCTCCTCTTTCCCTTCTTAGTGAACGGAGTTTTGAACCTTTTAGATGCACTAATCGCCTTCTTTTTTAAAGAGTTGTGCTTAGGAAGGAAATTCGGTTAAAGGAACATGAGAGAGAGAGTATTGTAAAGGAAAAGGGGAAGAATGATTGAGAATTGAGAGAGAGACGGTGAGATAAATTTAGGGTTTTATCTTTTTCTTTTTCTTTTTTAATTAAAAAATCAAAATAATTCAAAAACACTAAAATCTTTCAATTATGATGCCACGTGGCAGTTTCATGGAGAGGTTGAAGCCACCATTGCACGCCACGTCAGCAACATTCAATTCTTTTATATATATTAATAGATATCTTTTTTTACTGGCGGTAGACACGCTACTCTAGAAAGAAAAAAGCAGAAAAAATTAAACTTATAACCTTTTCTGGAGTGTTTTCCTAGTGCCGAAGAAATAGACTTCTCCCGTGTGCAAGTGTAAGACCTCTTCAAAGTCAAGGTTTAGATCATTCGGCGAATGGGGGTACTTGATCCGACCGGGGATTGGATGCGGCAGGGGGTTCGCGCTCGGAATTTTCTTTCTCGTCTACTGAATCTGATCTATAGTTAGGGGGCAATACATACCAAAAGGTTCGAAGAAGGAGGGACTTGAACCCTCATGATTTTTGAAATCCTTGGATTTTCCTTTTACTATAAATTTCATTGTTGCCGATATTGACATGTAGAACAGGGAGGATTAATAAAACACTAACAACAGGACTAATAAAACACTAACAGCAAGACAAAGAAAGCACTAACAATAGGGCAAACCATCAAGACAAAGAAAGCACTAACAGCAAGACAAATCGTCAACAGTAACTGACCTGCCTTCTATCCCTGTGTGTGATAGGGCGGCCCAGAAGCTTCTGTGTTGTCCGGTGCTTACCTAACCAGAGAAGATAAAACTACCCTAAAAATCCCATTTTAGATTTGATAGAATTGTCTTGCAAACAAATCTTAGTGAAAGCAGACAGACTATCTTGAACAAAACTAGCATGTTGAACACCTTTCACATAAGACCAAATCTGAGAGGCAGTTTCACCTTGACAAAACAAATGACAGTGCAAGCTTTGTTATGACGAAACCTAAATGTTAAGTCAGCAGGTAGAGGTGAACAAAAAAAACCGGTTCTAGAAACGAAACTGGTGGAACCGGTCTGGTTCTGGCCCGATAATTCAAGAACCGGTTTTCTATGAACCATAGGTTCCAACACTGGTCCCTCCATTTAGCCCAAAAATGGTCCAGAACTGGGCCCGATCCCAAAAATCGGTTTTTTACCGTTATAACGAGCCAAATTTGTTTTTTTGACTGTTGGACACCAATCTAGCCGTTAAGTAGCCGTTTTTTTCATCCAAAATCACCATTTTGTCACCCTTGTTTTGTATAAATAGGTTTAGATGTTTAGTTTTGTCACAACATTCATCTCATCATCATCATACTCAGTTAATCCCACCTATAGCAAACCTAAGGTAGGGTCTGAGGAGGGTAAGATGTAGACAGCCTTACCTCTACCCCTAAGAATAGAGAGGTTGCTTCCAGTGAGACCCCCGGCTCGATGTGGTTTGGTATCAAGCCTTGGGATAAGACACAGAACACTTAGCAATCGGGACAAACCCTATCGGTGCATGTACCCCTTTGTCTTTTGGCTATCAACACCACCACATGATGCATGATTAACCGTCCGTCGTTTTTAACGTTATTTTCACCAAATTAGTAAAATAACGTTTTTAACGTTATTGTCACAACACTCAAAAAAAAAAAAACCAACAACCCGAAAATGCAAAACCCATTATCGTATACACATGTCTTTGTGTTCGCTTTGCTTTGCTTTTACTACATCATTCAATGGCTTCATCTTTAAACCCATCTCAAACCGGTTCCACAAACGAGCCTACCGTTGTTCAAATTCTCGAGATGACACGTTGTAGAAAATAATATCATTGTAATGTTTGAAATTGTCTTCTTTTTTTTTTTCATTTCTTTTTCCATGTTTCTTGTTTCGAAATCCTAAAAAATAATAAAAGTCGTAATTTTATGTTTATTTTTTTTCTTACCAACTTATATATATTTTTAATTGTGCGTGCAAGAACCGATTCCGAAACCAAACCGAAACCGGTCTTTGGAACCGACAGAACTGGGGGCGGAACCGAAACCAGTTCCAAACGGAACTGGCACCGAAGCGGGCCGGTTCAGAACCGGAACCGGTTCCACCAAAAAACCCGATTTGTTCACCCTTATCGGTAGGGAAACAATTCGGTGCCAATGAGGTAGTGATGAAGTGGTTTGGGAAAGACTTGGTGTTTCTTATGATCTAGGTTCGATTCCCACTCTTCTCATTATCTTCTGCAGCATCCAGGTTAAGAGCAAATATGGGTGACGCCGGTTCAACTCGGATGAGAGGCGAGGTTTTACAGATTATTCCACTGTCGCATCATCGGGCTGGTGGAGGTCGGGTTTCTGCGTATCTTAGAGAGCTAAGGGGCTGACGGCGGTCGAGTAGTCGACCTTGGCCACAGCGCCTGGTGTCACGATGGTTGGCACGTCGTTTCTTGCCGTTAAAAAAAAGGGAAAACGATTTGGTCTAAGTAACGTTAATTTAAAAATATCATCTTCTAAAAAAAAACAGATGGTATGTTAGTCAATTTAACGTAATCAGTAATTTGGCGAAAATCACGTTAATTTAAAGTTTAGTAACATCTATTTTCTAAAATGAGGGGAATACTAGCGCCATTAGTTTAGGTGAAAATTGCGTTATTTTAAAGTTTATTAACATCTTTTGACTTTCATAGTTGTGTTACATGTTTAAAACGTTTACAAATTTCATTAGCCCTATGTATATAAAAAAAATGATTTCATAATACAATAGCTAGTGATGTATCCTTAATAAATAACTTACCGTTTGTTTCATCTATCATAATTTTGTGAGCCTAAGAGATAATACAAATAGCATATGCTAACACTTCAATATTCACTTTATTTAATCCGTGTAATACACAAGTATTCAACAATAGCACTATATAAAATATCAACATTAGCAAAAGTGAAAGTTATGTTTGAACCCCATATGTTCCCTTCCCTACACATGCTAGAAATGTCCCATTTAAGTTTATGTTGTTTTACATCAACTATATTCATAGTACATATTCACCATCAATAATGAAATTATTGTCCCACATAGTACATATGTGTCAGTGCACTAGTTCGCATTAATTTGAGTGGTCACGGGCTAAAAATAGACGGTTCTACAATGACAAATTATGAATATATATATTCATCAAAGAGAATGGATACAAGTTGATTAAAACAAGTAGCAAATAATGTTAATCGGTTGATTTGGTACACATTCACCATCAATTATGACCGTCGAACACATAGTACATATGAACATGCAAGCTCACATTTACAGGAGTGGTCACCAGCTAAATACAGACCGTCTGCAATGAGCCAATTACATATTCAAGATTTTCTTTTCTGAGAGGAAACGGGTGCGATTTGGTTAAAAAGTAGTAAATAATTTATGTAGTTAACTTTTTTCTCTTAGTAAAAACTAGTTTTTTTTACCGTTGTACGCGACATGATAAAATATAGACTACAATTAACCCGACTGATTTTTGAAATAAAATTACGTTGAACTATAAAGTAATCCGAATTCATACCGTTAAATGGAAATGTATTATGTTTGATCCGATTTGTGTCTAAACAATCCGTGACATCATAAAGTATAGACTACAATCGACCAGACTTGTTTTCGAACTAATTTACACAGAAACGTAAGAAAACTCAACTTTATATTGTCTAATTAGAACGTATTACGTTTAATTTCTAAACTAAATATATGTCGAAAGCATGGTAACTCAAATTTATATTGTCGAATGAAAATGTATGATATTTGACCTAATTTGTTTCCAAACAAAATTTATGTCAAAACGTAGTCTAACTCAAAAGATACATAAAAAGAAAACATTTTACAATTGGTACGGCTTTTTTTAAACAAAAAATATGTTAGAGTGTAGATTAACTCGAATTTATACTAACACGTATGTAAAATTCTATACTATTAATTTTCAAACTTATTTGAATAGTAACACCAAATGAATAGTAATTATATTAATATTTTATTTATATTATTATTTTATTTAACAACTTTATTATATTATATACTATTAATATATTATATTATATACTATTAATATATTATACCGATCCCGACAATACCGATACCGAATGGTACGGTATCGGTACGGTACCGGTATGGTATCGGTATTTTACCTTAAAATGCCGATCCCGTACCGATACCGATAATACCGAAACCGAAAATCAATAAATATGGTTACCGATACTGATCCCGAAACCACTCGGTTCGGTACGATATTGGGATCGGGACGGGACGGGATCGGTATTCGGCCTTGTATGCTCATCCCTAATTATTTTATTTAAAAACTTTATTATATTATATACTATTAATATATTATATTATATACTATTAATATATTATACCGATCCCGACAATACCGATACCTAACGGTACGGTATCGGTTCGGTATCGGTATAGTACCGGTATGGTATCGGTATTTTACCTTAAAATACCGATACCATACCGATAATACCGAAACCGAAAATCCATAAATATAGGTACCGATACCGATCCCGAAACCACTCGGTTCGGTATCGGTTCTGTACGGTACGGTATCGGTTCGGTACGGTATCGGGATCGGGACGGAATGGGATCGGTATTCGGCCTTGTATGCTCATCCCTAATTAATATATTATATACTATTATTTTATTCGTATTATTTTATTAAAATTTTTTATTATATTATATACTATTAATATAAATAACATAATCTTATGTAATTTCGTTACAAATTTCATGTGTTACCTTATGTGTAGATTTCTTTATTTTTTTAACGTTTACAACCAAAATGGAATCATCCCTAATTAATATATTATATACTATTATTTTATTCGTATTATTTTATTAAAAAAATTTATTATATTATATTATATACTATTAATATAAATTACATAATCTTATGTAATTTCGTTACAAATTTCATGTGTTAACTTATGTGTAGATTTCTTTATTTTTTTTAACGTTTACAACCAAAATGGAATCTCGATTGTATAATTCATTGATTGATTAACACCTCATCTAAATCTCGATTGTAAAACGCGCAACATGCGTGATTTTATACAACTAGTTAATTTGAAAGAAATTATTTTTTGGGTAAGCTCAAAACTTTAGAAAACTTGAGGGGCTGACGTGATATTTACAAAGTTAGAAGGTTAGTTTTGACATTATAGCAAAGTTTGGGGGTAGAATGAGTTACCTGCCTTTGAAGATTAAAGAGAGGTTAAAAAGTATGAGTGTCTTTTTTTGTGTCAAGTTGGACAGTCGAGGGACCATTTTTAGAAACTTGGTCGGTCGCATGGCTACAGACCTTTGTATTGAAGGTATTATAAAGAGAAAATTACCAAAATAAACATTTGACCAACAAAAAATTCCAAAATAAACATCTACTGCGTCTAAACAACAGAGACGAGCTACTTTTTACGTCTATCAATCAGACGATTACACGTGTAAAGTCTCCAGACGCTTCAATTTTTAAGGTCCATGCGTCTAACCTTTAGACGCGAGACTATTGTTTAGACGCTTCAATTTTTAAGGCATGACGTCTAAAGAATAGGTGATCATTTTTGCTTCTAAACAACAGCCTCGCGTCTAAAGGTTAGACGCAAAGACCTTAAAAATTAAAGCGTCTGGAGACTTTACACGTATAATCGTCTGATTGGTAGACGCAAAAAGTAACACGTCCCTGTTGTTTAGACGTAGGAGATGTTTATTTTGGTAATTTTTGTTGGTCAAATGTTTATTTTGGTAATTTTCTTTATTATAAATGTATTTTTAATTAACTTGTCTACATCAACTACAAAGTAGAAAGACACCTTATATGTCGATGACAACTTAAACCCATAATTTTGAGAAAACTCTCATGCCAATATATATAAAACCCGCTCGAATACTATACCTGCCCCTAGACTTGTCCCATTAAGGCAGCATACTAATTATTTCGGTTAATCTTAGACTGGATAACCGTTATTGACAAAACATAATTCTAATGATCGAAGTGGGCTGATGTGTATTGTGATTAATATCAAGAAGATGATTAACCACCTCTAAATGACTGATAGCTTCGAAAGGAAAGGTTATGGAGTCTGATTAGAGAAGGATAGATTGAGAGAGAGGATAACAGATTTTAGGAGGGAAAGTTAGTTTTATTTGAATGAGTGAATGCCTAGCTTATTACAATAGTTGACTATTTATAGTCAAACTTAACAGACTAAACCATCTAACTAACTTTAACGACTTTTCCCGCCAAGACTCAAAGACTTATACATGTATCAATACCCTCCCCGTAAGCAGAGCCTTGACCCCAAGGCTCATTTATAGGGAACAATTCAATTATCTTCTCAGCTTCTTCCCACGTGGCATCTTCTGGTGATTCATTGTTCCATTGAACCAACCAGTGTACTTGCATTCTATTAAACTTCTTGCACATTTTCTTATCCAAAACCTTCATAGGCTGCCTCATACTTCCAACTTCCTCTAGTATCTTGGTTTGCTGATTTGGCACTGGTCCATAACACTTTTTTAAGATGGACACATGGACTGTTGGGTGAATCAACACATCCACAGGCAAGTCTAGAGTATAAGCTACCTTCCCCACTTTGGCTTTAACTTGGTAAGGTCCATAATAACGAGCTAATAACTTTTGATTTCCCCTGTATTGCACAGATATCTGTCTATAAGGTTTGACTTTTAGATAGACCCAATCTCCCACTTGATACTCTTTATCACTCCTGTGTTGGTCTGCTAACTGTTTTGAATCACTTTTTCTCTGGCAGTCAAACTTCTATCCACCACTTCTACATTACTCTCACCAAGAAGGTAAGGTAAGTGAATAGGAGGTGGTTGACCATACACTACTTCAAAAGGAGTAGTCTTTATAGCTGACTGATATGTAGTGTTATACCGGAATTCAGCTAAGGGAAGCCACTTCACCCATTCAGTGGGTCTTTGGAAACACATGCTTCTTAAGTAGTTTTCTAGACACCTGTTTAGCACTTCTGATTGACCATCAGACTGTGGGTGGTAGGAACTAGTTATACACTGCTCCACCCCTTGCAATATCATCAGCTCTTTCCAAAATGTACTAGTAAACACCTTATCTCTATCAGACACAATGGTTTTTGGTGACCCATGTAGTCTGTAGATATGATCAAGGTATAATTGGGCTACTTCAACTACAATGAAAGGGTGAGAAAGGGCCAGAAAGTGACCAGCTTTACTCAACCTATCAACTACTACCCAAATGACATCTTTACCCCTGGATTTGGGAAGCCCTTCAATAAAGTCCATAGCAATGTCTTCCCATACCCCTTGTGGAATGGGTAAAGGTTGTAACAACCCAGGGTAGGCAGATGTATCATATTTACACTGCTGACAAACTGCACAACCCTGAACATAAGAAGCCACCTCTTTATTCATTTTGGACCAGAAAAACAATCTTTTGACTCTTTGTAATGTGGCTTGGACCCCAGAATGACCCCCTTGAGAGGAATCATGCATCCACTGTAAGATCTTGATTCTTACAGCTGGTACATTACCAATTACCAACTTACCCTTCCTTCTTAATTCATCATTAACCTAAGTGTAGTGAGGATGCTTACCAGGATCCTGTTGGATTTCTCTGATCAGTTGCTGTATCATTAGATCCTCTTCCCAAGATTCTTTAATCTCTTGTATAATTCACTATGCCCTGATGACACAACCATTTGCAATAGTTCACCATGAGTCACTCTTGATAAAGCATCAACTGCTGAATTCTCATTACCCTTCTTATAAACAATCTCATATTGTAATCCCATCAGTTTAGACAACCACTTTTGCTGAAAGGGAGTAGCAACTTTGTTTTCTAATAGATGTTTAAGGCTTTGTTGGTCAGTTCTAATGGTGAAAGGTTTATTGATTAAGTATGCTTGCCACTTTTGAACAACATGAATAATGGCAAGAAGCTCTCTTTCATAGGTAGATAAGGCTAAGTTTTTAGGTGAAAGGGCTTTACTCGGGAAGGCTATAGGGTGTCCTTTTTGCATAAAAACAGCACCTATACCAAACCCTGAGGCATCTGTTTCAATGATAAATGGGTCATTAAAGTTGGGTAAGGCTAAAACTGCCAACCATAGCTGTTTTTAAGGTTTCAAAGGCTTCATTAGCTTCTTGTGACCACTGGAACCCATCTTTCTTCAACAGTTGAGTAAGAGGTCTTGCAATGCCACCATAATTTCTTACAAACCTCCTATAATACCCTGTGAGACCAAGGAAACCCCTCAACTCATTGCAATTCTTAGGAACATGCCACTTCAGTATGGCTGCTACTTTAGCAGGATCAGTAGCTACCCCATGTTCAGAGATTATATGCCCTAGGTACTCCAACAGAATTTGTTACATGAAAGTGGGCCAAGCAATAGGAAATGTTCAAGTGCAACCTGCAATTAATAGTCACAACTGTATAAAATCAAATCCATCCTCATCAATTAAATATTTTGAATCTGTATAAATTAGTTGATAGAAATAAAAATAATGCACACGAAATAATAAATTTTGCACAATCCAATAGGTAGCTTGAATGTAAGCTTTTCACTTGATATGTATGGCAAAAGAATCTTGAAAAATGGCATTACCTGATACTGTGATGGGAAGAGCTCAATAAGCAATGAGCTTCTCTAAGACACGCATTGCTATCTTCCCAAACCAACTAACCACATATCTAGAAATAAAATGAAACAAAATTCAAAATGCGCTTAAAAAAAATTTAAAGATACTGTAAGAGTATAATTACCATGGGAGAATCCATGCCTCAACAATTTTAGTTTCTCTTTAAGGAACTTGATTGTTATCCACAACGTCCTCATACCAGACGATGGGACTTTTGACTCGAAAGTTAGCGTGTAACATATACACACTTGGAACTTGTGAGCCAAAGATATAATCATTCTTAAAACTTAAACAAAACATAGAGCAACAAACACTAATTTCAGTCGAATTCGAACGAAACCTAGCTTCAATTAACTCTAAAATATACTTTTGGATTTGATAGTACAGGACTTGAGCAAATTAAGAGAGACAAACAAACCTTAACTTCCACAAAGAGGGACAAATATTGTCGTATGTAAGGCTGAACTACAAATTCACGAAAGCAAATTGAACTCCTTATCTGCAATGAATAGATGGGGTCTCTAGTAAGCCATCATATAACTTTCCTTTAGAACATACATAAATAATAACTCTAAATCCTCGCTCTTGTATTCATTGAAGTCCGAAGAAATAAACAATAACAACAATAAATAAACACAAAAAAAAAAAATACAAAACCTTGAAATACCCGACTGTGACATAGGAAACTTATGAAAAATGATCAAATATGGTTATGACTTGCAACAAAATGAAATTCCAGTAGCAAACCAGATCCCAATCTATGATGAATATGAAAATAAAAAAATATTATATCAATAACGTTTTTATTAGGCTTAGTCTCAAAAGATGAATATCAAAAGATTTAGATAGGTAGTCGACCATTGAGAGTTTACCGAGAGCAGGTTCGATTGTAACATAATCAGCATAAGTAAAACGGGCAGTAGAAAATAGTGTTTGGTTGTGCGTCTATAGTAAATTCTAATACCAGAATATGTAGTTAGTGTTTGGCGTCGATAAAATAACCATAAATTACATTCTCATGAGTTATGAAAAGGCTAACCTCACTTTCACGCTTGGTTTAAAAAAGCGCGCCTGAGGCGCCCTTGAAGCGTTTGGGGCGCTAGGCGATAATAAAAACGCTTTTTTTGCTCTGAAGCGACAAACTACATGAGGCGACGTAAGGCGCCGCTTTAAGCCTGAAGCGCTATGCATTTGAGGCGCCGCTTCAGGCTAAATCAGGCCAAAATCAGTCCTTGGTTTAAAAAACGCTTTATTGACGTTTCAGCCAAAATCACAAAGTCTAAAACTTAAAATAGATACTTACCGAAATTTTGAGTCACTAATATCAGTCATTTCACTGAGTTTATTAATTTTGGCCTGTTGAGATGAATAAACTATCGACTGATTGAAGAAGGGAAGAAAGAAACACAAAAACAACTTTGTAAATATTGTTGTTGTTGAGAAGTTTGTGACGGCTGTATGCCTATATCAGTGTATTATTAGTATTAGGGTTTGGTTTGTTTTGATTGTAAAAGATAAAGGAAGGAGATTAGAGAAGTAGGTGTGTTAGGACTTAGGCGGCCGAATTTTTTTAATTGTTAGGGTTTCTCAAAATGTGTCTTATGTATATGTAAATGGGCCAGCTTTAAAAGGCCCACATAATATATGGTTTAATTTTTATGTTGTAAAGGCCCACATTATGTTAGATTCTAAGTTTAGAAGGCCCAGACTAAAGCCAATATGGACTAAATAAAATCAGATTTTTTAATTACTTGATGTTTTCTATATAAATATTTTTTTTATATTTTTTTAATATTAGGCGCCTCGCATACGTGAAGCTCTCGCCTCGCGCTTAAAGCCCCGCGCATCGGATTTTGGAACCAAAACGCCTTGGAGCGCCTCGCGCTTTTTTAAACCAAGCTTTCACGATCTTCTTTCATCAGTTTTCTTTCGGGTTCATCTCCGTCTCCTGTAAGTCCATTTAAAATAATAATAATAATAACCATTATTTCAACATATATACAGAGATGTTAACCTCTTATGGCGTCTCAATCTTCGGCTCTCAGCTGAACCAGCTCCATTGTGAGTTGCCATGATCAATGCATAAGATTCATATGCATTGTCGCTTTCAAGGTGCTTAACATCCTATTGATTCTGAAACAAACACCTATCATTTATACTCCGTTTTGGCATCTCCCAGTTCCATTTGAAGCTGCTCAACTTGTCATTTATACATAAAATGAACCATCAATCAGAACTTCCCATACTTGCAATCTCGCATTAATAACAAAAAATTGCTGGACTTCCAGTTAACACAAAATCGGGTGATATACACAACAAAAATCAACCCATTGGGTTGAGCTTGCCACCTCTATGCATTTATAATGGGCTAATCTCTAAATGTAAAACATGTTATCTAAACCTGAATTCATAACTTTACTACTTCAATTTAAAGATTCAGTGAAAACTTTATTTGTCCTTAAAGAAACAGAGTTCAGGTGCCTAAAGAGTCACAACATGTGTGGAATAGGGTTCAGTATTAATATTTTATAAGAAGAGAAATGATGCAATTCTTAAATGTAAAATCCTCATATATTCTTATTTTCCTCAACTAAAAACAAACACAGTGCAACCCAAATACATGGCAATTACAAATCAACAATAGTCGATATAATTATTAAAATAACATTCATTTTTACCTTCAACTCCATCCATTTTGCAAAGTCGATATAATTAGAATCAAACAACAATACATAACAGGACATGAACCCTAATCGCCCAAATCTGAATATTAGAAACAAATATCATTAAAATCAGTAAAAAGAAAAGCAGATAAAGATTAATCTGACATGTAATAATAAGCAATAATCAAAACAGGATAAAAAAACGAACAGAAGAAAGAGTCGTTACCTTGAAGGAGAAGACAAGAAGGAGATGATCGACGATGGTAGGGTTATGGCAGATGAGAGGGTATGAAGAGAAGAAAGAGTCGCGTGTTTGTGATTTAGGGTAATTGATTGAGTTGGTTAATGAGATTAGGAAATTATTAAGTGACAAATTTTAACCATATTTATGTATTAAATCAAATTTCATTTTTTTTAAAAAAAGAAAAGTTTATAAATTCTAAGCTTGAGACACATGGTACAATATGGGAAGAGAGAGGATTGAAGGTGCAATATGAGAATGCCATGTGTCATAATTGAGTTTGTTTTAGGGTATGTTTGGCAATGAGCTTTTAGGAGCTTCAAGCTTTTAAGAAAAAACTCCTACTCAATAAAAAGCCTTGTTTGGTTGAAGAAGTTGGAAGCTTTTAAGTTGGAGAAAAAGCTCTATAGTGAAAAGCTACTAGTAGTAGCTTTTAAGAAAAAGCTCTACTAGCTACAAGCTTTTAATTAGTAAATAACACAAATACTCATTCTATTTTAAAAATAAAATAAAAACCTTCTTTACAAGCTTTTAATTATGTCCATTTTGGTTATTTTATACATTTTATTAAAAGTTCCAGCTACTCTGCCAAACACCAAAATATATTTAAAAAACTTCCAGCTACCAGCCTCCAGCTAGTTTTGCCAAACATACCCTTATTAGATGTATAGATAATTATAAAAATCAAATAGAATTTGACATAAAATCTATATAAGTATACACACCCAACATATTAACATCCGTAACATACATTCATATTTGATTTAGATTTTATTATTATAATTAATTCAGCTGCTTCACTTGTTTTTCTCTTACAACTGTTAAAATATAACGTTTTATAGAATTATGAACATACTATTGAGATGAGCTTATTATCCTCTAAGTTTTGACATAAGTTTCATTAAAAACGGAGCAGTGTCAAATATATTATATTATTATTAAACAGTCTCATATAATACTAATTACTCGCCTATATCTCATGTTTTAAATAATCATGCTATTCGTCACTTACTCGTTAACTAATTTTAATTACACGAGTATCCATCTCACATGTTATTGATTCATATTATTTATCAGTGACCCGTTTCATTGACTAATAAATATGAACTAAGACAGTTTATTAATACAACAAAAACGGGATGTTACATAAATATTAAAAACAATATATTATAACTTCATTAAAATAGCACTATAAATATAAATCAGCCCATATTACATGATGATCATGAATGTAACAAAATTAAAACCTTATAAATTTAATCATCAATCCATCTTTATGTATTTTTAAACCTGCAATTCTTCCTCACTTCACCATCAACATAAGTCTCAGGATTTGTAATGTTTCCCATTTTCACCATAGACTCAGAAAACTGTTCAAAAAACGCGATCTGATCTTCTGCGTATTTCCTCACAAGTTTACTTGTTTGGACTCCAAGAACACTGGAATAGAGTTCTTGATCCGAATTAAGAAGGCCTTCTCCCCTAAGAAGTATATGGTAATATGTGTTATCAAAAAGCTTAGGCGAAACATAGTCCATTGGCGCTTCGTTGTTATCTCCCCCTCCTGCAGCCGGGCATGTTGACTTTAAAGCTTTGAGGTTTGGCTCTGCGATATTGCTCATTGTTGCGGTTGTTTGGTAGTCTCCATAGATTCTTGCTCGATAATTTGTACAACGAGCCATACCAATTGTGTGAGCACCTAATGGTAAAAGAATCTTGAGAATGTAATAATTAAGTAATATTTTCAAAAGTTAGTATGAGCATTTTAGATGAGTTTAAAGTTAGTTTAGTTGACTTTTTTGTTCATTTTTTGCAAGTTGAGACACCTTAATATACCCAAGCTAGTTGAGGAATTTGTGTATAACATATAAGTATGTTGGCTTATATTTGATTCATAAACTTAGAAACATATATGTTTTACCAGAAAGTGCAACCATGTCGGTGACAGAGAGGCTTTGATACATAAACTTAGAAATGATTGATAGAAGGCCGTCGTTTGGACGAGGAATATTTGATTCCACCTGTGAATAACTAGCTGTTTTCGAGTCTTTTCTCCCAACCGGGACATCCCAATAAGGTCCACCAACCTGTAACCACAGTTCATAACATTTACAGTAAATACTAAAAAAGCAATCTTTATTGCTAGACCGGATACTGGACCCTACCAATACCGTGCTAACTAGTGGGCTCAGGTAATCATGATATGATTCAACTTACCAAGACAGTTGCATCTCTTGCAGCATATGAAAGAAGATCAGCACATGAAACTATGCCAGGACACTCGGATTCAAGCTTCTCCTTTATCCTATCAATGAATTCAAAGCCCTTCAAAGCATTCAAATTCGTGGGAGCGTTCTTTTCTCCTTGTAACGTGGCTGTATCGTCTAGCAACACCGATCCATCACAACCCTATATCAAATCAAGAAAGATTAAATAACAAACTAGAGTTCGAGTTGTCAAAAAAAAAAAAAAAAGAAGCATTTCTGTTGAACGCACTTGAACAAAGCAGTCATGGAAGTGTAACCGAAGAATCAAAGCTGCGTTTCTAAGATCAGACTGCACAACACACTCCATTTCTTTCCTAACAATGGCTTCTGCATTTGGGCAAGAAGATTTGTAGTAATCTAAAGATAATGGTGGGTTAGTTGCATGCAAAAACTTGAAGCAAAAGATGGTGAGAAAAGAAAGAATGAAGATGGTTGATTTGATTTGCATTGTAACTATGTTTGTTGGATCTTGATTGGGTTTCTTAGGCAATACTTAATAAAAATGGTTGGGACTGAGGCTATATAAGTAGAGAAATTTGCATGCATGTGTGTGTGTGTAATATGTTGCTTTTTTATGTGAAATTGTGTTTTTAGTCAAGAGAGGATGGAACCACTATTGGGTCGGTGGCTATTCTTCAACAAATTAAGATTTCAAGTTGTGTGTTATAAAAGGAAAAGTGGACAAGGCAAGCTACCAAATTATAGTTTATAATTAATCACCTTTTGATTATGTAATTAACAACTAATATCTACTAAACAATCGTTTACTTTGTATATGAATTGATAACCCACCTCTAACAATCCATGAGAGCATTGACTATTTCAAGTTCTATATCTAAAGTTCGACCTCAATTCGAAAGTAAATTTTAAAGCTCCAGACTAGCTCGGACTCCTTTATTATTTATAACTATTTAATATTTTTAATTTATGAACCCATATAACTATTTAGATGTGATGTATATAGTAATTATATATTTATATATATTATTTAGTTATTTTTATGATAGATATATGCATTATAATATTTATTATGTATAATAAAAATTGCAAAATTTTATATAAAATAGGCTCCAATCTTGATTAGGCTTGCTAGTCTGGTGAGGCCCTATATATAATGTCCAGGCTCGTTTAATAAATGAGCTCCAATTTAGGTTCAGGCT
This sequence comes from Ambrosia x helenae, assembly GCA_030844895.1. Classification (NCBI taxonomy): domain Eukaryota; kingdom Viridiplantae; phylum Streptophyta; class Magnoliopsida; order Asterales; family Asteraceae; genus Ambrosia; species Ambrosia x helenae. The sequence goes on from CM061225.1 coordinate 105,778,296, forward strand.
CAGTTCAATTCAACTTTTTAAACAAGCCGATTTGAAGTAGCTCATGAGTCGTGAGCGGCTCGACTTGTTAACAACCCCTACTCCAAACCCGTCTTAACTTCAATCATAGTAAAGCAAACACACATACATACATTTTCTTATATATACCAATTCAAATTCAACCTACAAACCTAAACTGACCCGAAAACTGCAAAAACAAATTGAAACTCAATTTTGTTCTGGTTGAAATCTGTTTTTCAAGTCCAAACCAAATAGTGAACACTAAAAAGTCACAACTCCTTGAAAAAGTACATGTATTACAAGAAAGGAATAATACTAATTGTCTGCTCAGTTTCTACAATATGAAAATGTATGGAAAATTTGAACTCAAAACTCAGGTATATAGTTCAGAATCAAGATAATGATTTTTATGACCAAACCTCAAGCCTTCATCTTCACCATTAGCCTCAATACTAACTTCCATGTTCGCTAACACATCTTTAAGCAATAAATCTTTGACCATCGACGTCACCAAACCACCCGATTCAGGCCACGAGATACATAGAGTCGCCTTTATATTCATCATCTGGCAACGACCCAACAGAGCAGCACCCACCCCTTCTACAACACTTCCTGAAGGAAAATAGTTTAAATTTTTCAAAAGCGGGACCCCTTTTCTTTCTCTCGTTGTTTCCAGCTTCATTGCAAATGTATCGTCTGTTGAAATCCTGCCACGGAAGTTTCGGCTTTGAACAGAATCAAATATCACAACCCGGTCTGGAATAATCTGTTGGCAGATGAGCGTTTTGGCAATCGAGTGGGCTCTCTCTGAAGAAACCGAGTACTGGAAGTTGGCAAGAACAATGGACTCACTACCATGGCTGATGGCGTACAGGTTGCAAGATTTGTCTTTAAGAGAAGGGTCAACAGAGTTCCCTGAGGATGGTATTTCGGGTAGAATAAAGGTTCCGATTAGTGTTTTGGGGGATAAATGGTGGAGTAAGTGTAGAGACGGGTTGGAGATCGCAATTATGAGGAGGGAGGGTCGGATTGAGGTTTTGGAATTTGGAGTGGAGAGTAATATGAAGGGAGATGGTAAGGGTGATGCGGGTGGTGCAAAGTTATTTAGATCTTCTAAGAAGAACCGCGAAGGAGGTGGTAACTCTGTTAGCACGTCTTCCATGTCTTGTTTGATTACCACAACCTTAGATTCATGCATGAAAGGTTAAAAAAATATCAGAAAACTTCTCATTTGATTCACATCACTTTTGAAACAATCAAGTCCCGATCGATACTCAAACAAACATAAAATTATGGTTAACTTCCACAATATTAATAGATCAAAAAAACTACTTAAAAACTTGATTACAAATCCCTACCAATTAAAAATAACATGGTATATATACCTAATGTATTGCATTAGACTATAACTAGTATTCCTATTAATTGATTAAACAATAATTATCTAACGCACATCCTAACATAACACGTATATGATACTAGACAATTATCCACTAATTAACTAACGTTGTTTAACTTATCAACTCCTAAACACGAACTGATCATTATCTACTAGCCATCTCCACACATGACGCCATGAGATCGACCAATAATTCCCAGCATACAAAAAGAAAACAAAATTTTGCACTATTTTTGTCTAAATCATATCGCGCTCCTCTACATGTTTCTTCTCTATGCCAACTAAACACACAAGCTCATGCCTATGTAAGCAAAGTCCATACATTGACTTTAGACATTAAAATTTCAAGGTGTTATTATTCATCTTACTAATTGATAGGGATGCTAAGCGGTCTGAATCGCGGCTGACTACACTATTCATGTAAAATTACAGCAAAACCAATATCCTTTTTACACTTGTGAATTGTGATCACAATATTCATATCATGATATGGAACATTGGGCAATATGATCTATATTTCTAACCCTAGTTACTTGAAACACAAATTCAGGTACACCATTAACAAATTGTTCTTTCTAATTACCACTAATCCAACTCTCTTACATACAAAAAAAAACACCATATTCATATAGTTCAACCATAGTTATCAAAAGCCATCGCCTTAACCGCCTAGGCGACCAATTTCCTAGAAGCCACCAGATCCCGCTTATCCCTCCTAGATAAGAAAAAGCCACGGTCTGATTTTTAAAACCTAATCCCCTGAGTAATATAACCGACCAATACTTACCAATTTATACAGATATATATAAATCTCAATCAAATCTTTTTTTTAAATGTATATGATTTTTAAAACACTTAATGAATTATTCTTTAATATATAAACACCTAAACTCATTGATTTACCATCAACTGATTTTGTCTACTACATAGTTATCAAAGACGTGTTAGTCCTTTTAGCAAGTATGGCTAAATCAGTCGATTTATATTTATATTATTTTATAAGATGGTTGTTATTTGTAGTGCGCTTTTTTTTCTCAAGCCCGCGCGCCTCACGCCTTTGGTAACTATGAGCTCAACCCATAGTCTAAAAACTGACCTAATTAAGCAACATCAATAACACATATGCATTAATATTAAATTGTTATAGAACATACTTTACGCTCCAATCACGACCCGAACCCGGTAGAAAAAAACCCTAACAGAAACACATTTTGTTTTTTAGATTTCTTGAGCAGCAAGAAACATGTAATTGTGAGTGAAATTCAGTAAAAACTAAAAGAAAACATACCGATTCCCTAACGATTAATATTGATCGGAATTACAGCAACTGTAGTTTGATGGAGATCTGTTATGCCTACTGAAACCTGTATTAATATTATTCCTTCTATGAGTTTGCTCTGTTTTTTTATATGCATTTTTTTGTTTATGTGAATGATTTTAAACCAGCTTTAACCCTTCGGGTATTTGAGGTGACCATAAAACACCCCTCATCTATACACACTATTCATTTAGCTCTCACTAGTGATAACTGATAAGTCTGGTACCGGTATTGAAAATTCTTAAAATTGGATACTGATGTCTGGTACCATTTGCTCATCCCTAGCTCCCACTGGCCTGTCAACGAGAATCGATTCCTAGGATCGAACTGCTATCTATATAGTTTGTCCCAACAACGCCTTAGGGTGAGGGCGGTTAAACCCCTCCCAACCAATCATATTTTGTCATTCTAATCGTGGTTTTCTTTTTGAAGAAAATAAATAAATAAAATTAGAATAGTAGACTCATAGTCACATGAATCGCGGTACGCTCCGGTTCGTGGTACGAAAACGGGTACGCGGTTCGTGCATTTCTAAAATTCGGTACGAGGGGGGTAGGTTCATTCGGTTCGCCAATTCGGTACGCGGTACGGTGTACCCTATAAGTTGGTACGTCGTATCGTATATAAACATTATACAATATATAACTTTAAGTACCAAATGTAAACTAGTAAAGATAGAGGGACTTAAATGTCTAAATATACAAACTTATTTACACTTTTTAAGTAAAAACAAACAAATTTTAGGGAATAAATGTAAACTAATAAAAGATAGAGGGGTTAATGTTAAAATATTTTAAGGCTTTTATGTTTTGTAAATAACAAAAGTAAAATCATCTGCCGTCATTTTCCTTCCTTAACCCAAAAACCCTAATTTTCTGTCTCCTCCATTGTTGAAGCTCGTTCCTCGCCATCATACACTCCAATCGCTGCAATACAGGTACCTCTAACCTCTGTTCTATTCTAACGAATCGGGTACGCTCAATTCTTCGAATCAGAGAGCGAATCCTAGGCGAACAGGTCGCGAATGTACCCGATTCCGGTACGCACGATTCGGTTCGCGGTACGCAGCCTATCTAGCGAATCTTGTGACTATGAGTAGACTGTCAATCTTTAAAGGATTAAAGTTTGATGTAATGGCATTCAAATGTGCATAAACATTGGCATGGTAAATTAATTTACATAAGAATATGAACTTGTAGAAGTGGCGTTCCACGTCAACAAAGAGTCTACATAACATCCAAGCAAGAAAAAGTACCGTTTACATACCGTTCATATATGTAAGGAATGTTGTAATAGCAGGGGCGAAGCTTGGGTTTTGAATGGGGGGGGGGCGGGGCTCAATTTTCTTCGATCAGTAGTGGCAAATCGGCAGGGGCCGGACTCAATTTACCTACGGAAATCGCAAATTTATACCACTGCGCCAAAAAACGTGAGGAGATTTTGGGTTGGGGGAGGAGGGGACCCCTGGCCCAAGCAATCCTTCGCGGGCAAGTACATGCTCAAAATAACCAAGTGTGTCGGCTTTTTTAACATATTTACGATAACATTGGTGATGGGATGAGGGGTACTATAGCGCAAAATGATACATATGTCATATTAACAGCAAAACCACAAGAACAAAAGATAAAAGCTTTATTCAATTACAGCATCTACAAAACCGAAAATGTAACGGTAAATGAATGAAGTTGATTCACCAAAACCACCAAGGTTCCTCGATGATAAAAATCCGGCGAAAACAAGAAAAAAAAAAACTATCAACAAACTGAAAACACATCACCAATTGTCTGAACCAGCATGTAATATGACAAGAGTTGACTTTGTATATCAGTTTTGACTCTTTATCTATACAAGTCTGTCCATTGACAAAAACACTACACAGCTTGATCTGAATAACATCTCCCACCCACCTGCAAATGCGCACAAAATTATAACGCTTTTATTTTTCTAACCCATATAATCTTTAGGAAATCTTTACAATTTCAAATGTTTAGCGTAAATACCTTATACCAACTTTGCTAGCAGCTGAACAGGAATGATAGATCAATCTTCGTGCTCTTTATCACTGTCTGAATCTGGATCGGGATCTGAATCTGACTCTGAATCTGAAACATGGCAAAATACGAAACCAAACTCAGCAAGGCGGAGACTTGAAAATAATTATTATCATTAGTAAAAGATGAAGAATTTAACTTACCAGAACGAACATCGTCGCTGAGTTTGCCTCTGTCTTGAATTTGTTTAACAAGCATGCGGTACATAAGCACCCACCAGTATATGTGAAGAACAAGCAGACAGTAAAGAAGTGTGTTGAACACATAGTAGTAAAGTGGGCCCTCCTTTATATGCTTCTCCTTATCCAAACTCACAACTACTTCATAACTGAAATTCAAAAAACAAAAGATTGTACTCGATTAAAATATTCTTACTATAAGTATAAAACTAAAATTGGCGTATTAATATTATTATCCTCTAACCTTGTACTCCACAATATCCAAAACGGGTAATAAATAAGGCGAAGCACAATCCAAGATATTACAAATATGATAAACGAGAAGCTTGCAAGTCCTTCTGCACCACTGTACTTTGACATCTTGCCTACTTCAAGAAACACATCGCTTGCATCGTGAAGAGCTAAAATAATCGAGCCAGCACGAGCAAACCTACAAAAGATATATAAAAGAACATATTCATCCTTAGTTAATACAAAAAAAGGAAAACAAATAAAAATAAAAACCTGCATATATAAGACATTGCAATGAGAATGGCGGTTGCAACATGATGTCCCATCGACACACCAAAATCAGATCTTCTTGTTTCCCAAAAAATCAAAGCAAAAATGGAATACGTGTAGAATCCACCCGTATACATGTACAGACCTTTCAATTTTAACCTGGAAAACAATTAAGGAAGAATATAATTATTACATATAACTAATTATTATTTTTAAGTATTAACTATGCAAAAAATAACAGAGCGCTTACTTCATCTTTTGGTCAGGCCATTTCTGGTCACCAGGACCTACCCAAAAATTGTTTGTGTTTGTGAACCATGGTTCGTTATAAGTTACCGCCAGGGCTAGAATTTCTGCTGAAAGATAATAAACGCATTTCCATGCTGATTCTTTAAATTTTCTAATCTTCTTGTTTCTCTCATCTGTCTCGACATCTAGCTTCTGCTGTCCCTTATCGAATATCAACCTTCTACCTACACGCTGCAACATGAGACTCGATTATAAACAAATAGTTGTCTTTTATCAACCATGAATATTGCTTATCTACTAAGTGTTTGTCTATCTACGTTTCTTTAAACTATTATAGTAATAAAGCACCTATTTTTCTTGTCTAATCTGGCACCAAATCATGCTCGATTTTGGGAAATACTCATTAGCTTTGACCCACTAAAAATGATCAAATCGGTTCCTATTTTGACTTCTTTCAAGCTTTGTTGTTAAGACTCACCTAGGCGCACGCCTAGGCCCAGCGCAACCTTCTCGCTTCACTTCAAAAGCCCTGCTTTCAGGACCTCGAGCACATTTTTCAGGTCGAGTTCTGACGAAATTCCGGACAAAATTGTTTGAACAAGTCTGAAACAATTATACCAACCTAAACAAGCCTAGAAGCAACCTAAATTAGCCCTAGAGAAACCAAAAAAATGTCTAAAACCCCTAAAATTGTATCTTTATACTATACGCCTTGCCTAAAAAAAGCGCTAGCCTTTCAAGCGCCTTGCACTGAGGCCCAAGGCTCACCCTTTGCCCTTGAGTGCGTCTTGCGCCTTCGACAACTATGATTTCAAGGGCATCACTAATAGTCCGGTGATTTATATATTTCCTGCTCTGTAAACAGACTCACATTTGTTCAGTCAAAATAGAATTTCTGTGGAAAGATTATAAAACACGTATTTTTCTACATCTAATTTGGCACCAAAACATGCTCGAGTTTGAGAAATACTTCGCAACTTTTAACCCGTTGAACATGATCAAATCTATTCCTATTTCGACTTATTTCAAAAAACATCACTGAAAGTCTTGTGATTGATAAACTCCCTACTTTGTAAAGAGACTCACACGACGAGCAAAAACTTGCAAACTTAACAAAGAACCATAAACAAAACCACATCTTGCACTAGACACCAACACTAAAATATTCATCCAGCCATGTACTTTGACATCAAAGTTATCGTGACGCGTCAAACCAACACCTCAACACACAAATTCTCTTATCAAGTTTACACTAAAAAGCATCGAATTCGATTGAAAAACACTATCAAAAGAATCCATGATCCTCCTATAGCTATACAGAAATCACAACCTATGCTCATATAAACTAAAAACCTACCCAATTAATAAACTTTTCATGCCCAAAACAACATTTACCTAAAAACTTATAAAAATCTTGTTGACTTTTCATGATCCAATATTCATATTACTTCCACATCAACTTTGCAAACAGAATTCAAACCCCTTAAAGATTAAACAACATTCAAACGTAATATCTTATTAATCCAATCAAATTCTCAACAACCCATAAACAAATTCCAACAGAAAACAACAAACACAACAACAAGATAACAAGATGAACACATAACCAATAAAATTACCTCAAAAACAAATCTGTCAAGGAAAAACCTGACGGTTGGGAAGAAGACAGCAAACATAGGAAGAGCTGCAAAATCCCCATATGTTGGAAACGATTCTTCTTCGAAATCAATAGATTTTAGAGCTTCAACAAGACCCATATCGAATATACAGTTTGAATCGATTTGGATGAATATTATTTTGATGGGTTGATTTATTTATTTATTTATTCGAGGACATCAAGGATCTATGAGATGAACGAACATATGTTTGGAACAGAACAGAACAGGCCCCTTGACATTTTTGTTGTGCATTTAACGTACACTGAATGAATATTTAATAGTGTTATTAATTGTTTCGGTTTTTCTTTTTTCCAAGTGGAATTGCGCAACGTGCAAGTTTTTATGAGTTTTAACTTGATTAGGGCCTGCAAAATGGGTCTTCTTGTGTTAAACCGGTTTAATTAAATGTCTCATTTTTTTAAGTGTTGAAATGGGCTTTTATTTTCTTAAACATTGAGACGGACTTTTCTAGTAAGTCACAAGTGGGTTACATAACATGTTTAACATGAGTAAAAGTCATAAGAGGTGATTAATAAGGTAAAATAAAAGTTACGACTAATGAACTTTAGCTTAACTAACATTAGAGGGAAAGTGAAGATTTCAGGTTGAAGATTACAGGTCTCAAGTTTGAATCTGATCCAACTCGATTTACCGCAATTAGCCTTCAGGACGGTGGCTTTTCCCTAAAATGGGAGATGGGTGGCTTTGACTACCCAGCATTGTCTGCGATCGGGGGCGTATGGGGCCCCTTTTACCACTGGGTTATTTTTAGCATGAATCAAATGATCATTTCAACAATTGCAACATAGGGCTGGCATAACAGGTTACACGAACATGTTAAGACACGAACACGAAATCTGTAATCACGAACACGACACGAAACCTAATCGTGTCATTTTTTTCAAACGCGAACACGAACTTGTGTATAACAGGTTAACACGATAAGACACGATATGACATGATAAGGAGCACCTAGAAAAATAAGTTAACATGACAAGACACGATAAGACACGACAAGACACGATAAGAAACACGATAAGACACGATAAGACCTGTTCAGACACGTACACGATAAGACATGAACACGAAACATGTAAACACGAACACGACACGAAAATAAACAGGTCTTAACGTGTCGACCTGTTATAGACACGAAACCTGTTAAGGCCAAACACGAAACCCGTTAAAATCGTGTAGGTTCGTATCAGGTTATCGTGTTCATGTCTAAAATGTCAGCCCTATTGCAACATCATTAACCTTGTCTTTACCTTTACCTTAACCTTGTCTCTATGCCATTTAGTTTGCCATTGTATGTATGAAAATTAGTGAAAAATGATTTTTTACAAACTTCGGACACAAATAACTACATACATGTGTTATATGGGTAATTATTTGTAGGTTTTCGTTCTACTATGTGGGATTGCTGCAACGAACAAAACCGTGTATAAAGCATAGTTAAGATAAATGCGATATCTATGGTCAAAGTTGTGTATTTGGAAATATCAAAACTACAAAATTTTGAAATAAAATGTAACTTGTCCGCATAGGATGGGGGACAAACCTTGAAGTGGTATATATGAGCATTCACACCTCATCCATCATACACTTCTTTATCTTTTTTTTTTCCTTCAGAAAACTTTGCATTATCATCAAGTTAATTGACTTCAATACAATTCACTAAGAGAAGAATATATTTTTGTTTTATACTTCTTCGATCATTGATTGATTAAGGGCTTCGATTAATTAACCCCATCACTATATAAGTTAACAGGATTATATATGTAAATGTACAAGTGAGAAGGAAACTCTAGAAGATCTCCAGGCCAGGCATAGATGAAATTAAGTCTTTAAACTAACAAAGTGTATCTACCTAATGTTTGTTAAATGATTGAAAATGATGATATAAAGTAGCAATAAGTACCACCCACCTTATGGTGGAATGGTACCGGGAAGTGATGGAGAGACACTTGATTCTTGTGGTCATTGGTTCCATTCCTAATCCCTTCAGGTTTTACCGGTTTGCTGCCGTCGTGCCTTCGGGCGGGTATTCGGGCCGGGTTTTCCCTGGAACAGGAGACGGGTGGGCGCGGGGCTCCGTCCGTGCGGGTTGGGCCGCCTGATGGAGCTACCTTTCGCCAATGGGTGTTGCGTACGAAGTTCCCCGTGCGTTCTTAGTTGGCCGTTCAAAAAAATAAATAAATAAATAAAGTAGCAATAAGTGACTTTGGAATCAAGAATTGGAAGAAAAAAAATCGATGGAAACCAAGCAATAAATTTTCAAAGGCTGCTATATAAATCTCTAATATATTGTACTCCAAAAGATTCTATACCAATCATATCTTATCTTAAGCTTTTGCTTCTTAAAGGTTAAAGATAAATGCTTTGGATTTGTTTACAAAAGCAGTTATGTTTGTGCTCTCATATCTATAGTTAGGTTATAAATTGATCAACAAACTTTTATATTGGTTGTAGCTATCTATTAATTTAACCAGTAATTCATGTGTTAGTTCCATCTTAGTTTATGCATTCATTAGTCGAGTCACTCAATTTAGTTTTGTCTCTCTAAAGACACACAAGTTTTGTTGTTTCAATCATGTGCAATTTCTAGGCTGCTGGTCAACACCGAACTAAGAACACCATAAACATAGATACACTGCAACAACATTTTGATCCCACTGTAAGGCTGCTGGTCAACACCAAACAACAATGGATTCGGGCACCTGCATTGTAGCATTTCTACTTTCAAACAGCAGCCGTTTTCATGCGAATTCACAGCATTTCCTGCCCTCTTTGACCTTCACAACAGTTGTGGATCAGGTCGAGAAATTACAACAATTTTGCATCCAAACAGTAGCTTGTTCCACACCACTATCTCAAGTTTTAATATATTCCCCAAGCCAAACCTTTGAAAACTTAACCATGTATAGATTTAGAGATGCGATGCTACGAAATAAGATGCTTAAGAAGGAGATGCGTTTTGTTTAGTTGTTTCATGCTATGTAAATCGTGTGGAGCAACATACAGCCTTATCATTGCTGCATTAGCTTATAACATACATCTTAAACATTCATCAACTGGTGTATATATAAAAGAAGACAATAATAATAATAAGATAGAAAAGAGCTGGATATGTGTAAGGCGACTAATATGTTTGAAGCGAAGAAACAGAATGAAATTCTATTCTATTCTGCAAAACTCAAGTGTTTAGGAAGCATTATTATAAGTGAAAAGTTGAAGAAGAAAGTGATTACATATTATGAAAAGGTTAAACTTAAAACCTTGGGTTGGTAGGCAATCTTATTGGTCCTGGCATCACGAAAGTTCCCTTACGTCTGAAGATTACAAAGGAACTAGTAATCAGCAACAGCAACATTATGCCCTGCCCAGTGTAAAGGTCCAATTAGCACCAACAATTGCATATAACTAACTAACTAAGTACGGTTTGGTAATGTAAAAGAAGAGAAGAGGAAGAAACCTCAAAGGCAAGGAGAGAGAGCTTTTCTTGATTAAGAGCAGGTATACAGCTTCTGTAAGTTACATACATTTCTTCCAATAGGTTCCTGTCCTTGTTGCTTTCATCATCAACAGTTTTGACACATTTCATAGGTATACGATAACCGGTTTCACTGCACCGATAACTTACATCTTTCTGCATCCATAAAGAATGAGGTGAATTGGTATAATACTTATTAATTAACAGACAGATGATTAGGAAGTGGTGAATCTGTAAGAGATAAAGACGGAAGGGAAACGGTTGACCTTTTCGTTGTAGAGGCAAGGGACGCACGGCCCAGAAGGAGAGCAATCGAAGGTGATGTTGGAGCCCTTTTCCTTAAAGCTCTTCAAACCTCGAACCCCTCCGATTCTGCACAGTGCACACTTTCAGATCTATTTCATTACATCACATCACATAGATACAGATATATCATATTTGCTTACAGTTCTTGTAGATCTGAAGAAGAAGAACGAACCACGATGATGATGAAGAAGAAAGTGATGAAAACAAGACGATGATGATGATGATGATAACTCTTCTTCATCCTCCAACCGCTGCTTGCTTTCTTCACTCGATTATAAACAAATAGTTGTCTTTTATCAATCATGAATATTGCTAATCTACCAATTGTTTGTCTACCTTTCTTTAAACTGTTATAGAAATAAAGCATCTATTTTTCTTTTCTAATCCAGCACCAAATCATCCTCGATTTGTGAAATACGCATAAGCTTTAACCCACTAAAAATGATCAAATCGATCCCTATTTTGACTTATTTTAAGCTCTGTTGTCAAGGCTCACCCAGGCACACGCCTAGGCACAGCGCAACCTTGTCGCTTCAGCTCAAGAGCTTTGCTTTCAAGCCTTCATGCGCTTGGTTTAAAGAAGTGCGCCTCGCACAAAAGTGACAAGGTCTAAGCGCATCGCGCAAAGCGCAAAAAGCGTGGGATTTTCGTATCCGAAGCGCACACTAATTATATAATTTTTTTATGAGAAAGTATTGGGTACAAAGTCCCTTAACATACAAAGTGTAAGAAGCCACAAAATATTGCCACGTGAAACTTGTCTGTTATATCATAACAACTGATGAGAGGGGTAGTATAGTCAATTGCATATATCAATTAATCACGTTCATTATCAAATCCCTGTTTTATCGTGATACAATATTTAAATTTCATAACTGATTCCATAATATACGATTATCAATTCTTACCATATTCAAAAAACTACAATCATATTCGATCACTGGTTCAAAATTTTTACGAAAATCATAATCAATTTGCCGAGTTCTTCATCATGTCCAGTACGTACTCTGTTTATATTGTTTCAATTAATCGTGATCTTACTCTTAATTGTGTTTTCAGATCTAAACAATGAACCTGAATTCTTAATCGATGAAGAAATGAAGTTGTGTTGATCCTAAACAACGAACATGAAATCTTAATCGGAGAAGAAGATGATGTTGTCGATGCTCATAGTCTGAATTTTGAAGGTTAGTTTATACTATTTTGATTTATATTAGCAGATCACAAAAAACAGAGATGAACAGAGTTTTGAGGTAACTGCTTGGTTTAACATGCGTTTTATTATGTTTAACATGCGTTTTGAGGTAACTGCTTGGTTTATAGAAATGATTTTTATTCAAATGCGTTTTATTATGTTTAACATGCGTTTTGAGGCAACTGCTTGGTTTTATAGAATTTGTTTTTATTCAAATGCGTTTTATGATGTTTTAACATGCGTTTTGAGATTTGTTAGATAAATCCTTACATTTGCATGTGAATGCTTACTATTATGTGCCTTTTTATAGTATGAACATGTCATTTTGTCATTAAAATTAGATTTTATAGTTGTATGTTTTGTGTTTTATGACAGATCTTTCTAAGAAAGATGTTCCCATTGATGATCAAACTCCAATATACAAACCTGCTGTTGCATCTTCATTGAAACCAGAAGATGCAATGAAGATGAAAACGAGATGAAAAATACATTGTTACAAGATGAAAACAAAGAAGTTGAAAGTGCTGAAGACCATGGAAATGAACACCAGGCAGATGAAGAACATGTTGTTCATGAGTGATTTTTTTTTTCAGTAATGCGTTTTATGTTTTTATGCATGCGTTTTGGTATATACTGAATAGTTTGCACATCTTCTACTGTTTTTTACTATAACTGAACATTTAAACTCTGTTTTTTACGAATGCGTTTTATGATCATATCGAATGCGTTTTACTAATACATCACATATATATTTCATTTCACATCAAAATAAAAGCTTTTTCAAGCTTTTACATACATTATCCATATATATTTCATTCCACATCAAAACAAAAGCTTTTTCAAGCTTTTACATACATTGAAAACTCTGATGACTAAACCTCTGATGTGTAACAGCTGATGGAATAAACTATGTTTGCTTGAATCATCTGTTGGAGCCTAAGTGTTGTTGACTCCAACAGACCTTGTATCTTCAGACCTTTGGTAGACAGTGGTATTTATGTATTGGTTTTATATCACCATTTAAATAGATTTCCATATATCAAGTGCGTTTAGTATTTATTGAATGCGTTTTAATATGATTCATACAAAACATCAAATGAAACATGCATTTTTAATACCAAAAGAGACATTCAGGTCTAACACTGTAACATTCAACAATGTAAAGATGCAAAATTAACAAACTTATCAATCTTAAAACTTTTAGCTCATATTATCTACTCGCTTTAGCACCTTCGTGTAAACATTTTCCATCATCTTTACCAACCTTGATGTATCCCCCGCAACATTCTCGTCAACCCTATTTGATGTATTGTCTCCAACAATTTCATCAATAACATTGTCCCAAGCAACATACTCATCAAGTATGTTTGATGTAGCATCTTCGACATTTACACACTGTCAAAAAATAAATACATGCGTTTTAAGTATTACCAAATGCGTTTTATGGATAAACAAATGCGTTGATTGATAACTTCCGATGAAGTGTTTGTAACTACTGAAGAAGAAGTTAATAACTACTGCTGAATCAAACCACTGATGGCCTAACTTCTGATGAGCAAACTACTGATGAACATTGATACACATGCGTTTTATGGGTTTACAAATGCGTTTTACTTTTTTGAACATTGATACACATGCGTTTTACTTTTTCTTGACGAGCAAACCACTGATGACCTAACTTCTGATGAGCAAACCATTTTACACTGATTTTGTCCATTTTTTTCATCCAAACCTGCAGAAAACATAACATGCGTTTTACTCATTATGCATGCGTTTTACTATATTTTTTTCATCAGACCGTGTTTCATTTGGTGGTTCTGTTTTAAGACAAAAAAACATGATATATTTCAATACAACTCATCAACAACCTTATTCATCATATTAACAAAAACGCCTTTTATAACTTTAGCAAAACACATTCGATTTTTGCACTATAATGAATCACATCAAAAAAAACGCCTTCTTTAAAACTTAAAAACGCCATCACTAATGCAATGGATCAGTGATGGCGTTTTTCAAATCAAACCATATCATATCAACAACATATCATATCATACAAAAACGCCTTTACTAAACAATTAAAAACGCCATCATTAAATCAGACCACTAAACCATCTTCTTCAACATTCATGTAAACGACTAACAAAATAGCATAAAACCTATCATCTTCATGTAAATCATACCTGTGTTCGTTGTATTTGAAGGCCTGTCATGACACAACTTGCTTCTTCTTTCTCCTACCTCACCTGTTTTAGGGTTTTAAAACCAACTATTAGCAACCATTATTGTTTAACCTAATGACATACGATCAAGAATAAAGGTAAAATATAACCAATTCCTTACTTGTTTTGCGTTTTTGAACCATAATTCTCCTCGGATCAGTTTTTCTTCGACTACTCTGTTTTTATTCGACTACTCTGTTTCTTCGACGCTAATTAAGGGCGATTTTGTTTTGATTGTGGACAGATTTTGTGTTTTTAATTTTGTTTGAATATAACCGTCCATAAATGAGAGTGATTTGGGCGCTTTTATTAAAAAAATTCAAATTCTTAATTTTGTAATTTGCCTCATTTACCCTCAGCTTGATAACTACCATTAATGAGAAACGTGTGTAATTAATGTCCGAGGTTGTTTTATTAAACGCACAAGATGGAAAATGGAGGGCCAGGATTACTTCTCACGCTTTGTACGTTAACAATACTTTGTACAATAGTCTCTCTCTTTTTTTTAAACCGTGTCAAACCGCTTTTTAACCTAATCCATATAAATCGGTTTTTAAAACATTGATGAAAAAGAAGTGACCAGGTTCAATGCATTGTTATCCACCCTATCAATATGTGCCTCGTATCATACTCATGACTACAAATCAGATAGAAAATATATTCTCTCTCAATTTCGTCAAACCTTTAGAATTTCCAACGCAATACATGCCTTTAAAAAAAAAAAAAAAAAAAAAAAAAAAAAACCTCTCCAGCTTAAGACCACAACAAACGAATCTTTACAGCTTAAGACCACAACAAACGAATCTTTATCCTCCAAGCTTGGAAAAAAAAAAAAAAGATGACAACGGAATCCCTCGAATACTCGACGAGAAATCGCTAATCGAATACATAAAAGCCACACCATCTTTATCCTCCAAGCTTGGAAACGAAGTTTAATAACCTCAAAATTAAAGAAGTTGTGATGGCAATCTTAATTTCGTCTACATCGTCACCTCTCCATCTGGTTCCATCGTCATTAAACAGGTGTTTCCTTAATTTACACTCCAATTAACGTGTGTGACATTCGAATGTATAGTCGATCACTACTTGCTTGTTTAACTTCAATCTCAGTTGCCAATAGTAGTTATTAGTTATATGAATATTATTCTCTTGTCATATATCAATTAAAAGGACGATAATAAAACATGCAACAAGCTACGCCGCGACCCCTGTTCACAAGACTGATCCTACTAAAAACAAGGTTTTTGGTCTTAAGAGAATGAATAATTACAGTGCACGGCCCGCTGAACGTGTTAGAAATTACATAGATTAAGTGGCTAGGAAACCAAAAGTACCATAGTAAAAAAGGATAAACATATGTTGATTCTCTATACAAGCTTTCTCGTGTTTAGAAACTTTGCCTGATTCCGCCTTCAACGTAGCCTGGCCCGCAACAAACCCATTGTCTCTGAGCTAGCAAGAGGGGACACTCCTGTAAGGTCCACATAAGCGTGTTTCCCCTTGTCCACCCAAAAACAAGAATATCATGTGGCTGTAGAGTAGACCTCCCTTCAAGCCGATCCGTCATAAAATTCATAGGGGCCTCCATTTTTGGAGACATTACTGAGGTTTGTCAAAAATTGCTACTTTCATCCAAAAATTTTTTGTCAATTTAGTCCCTCTGGTTTTATTTTTTTATCATTTTAGTCACTGAGCTTTGTCAAAAATTGTCACTTTCATCCAAATCTTGTTAGTCCACATGGACTAAAATGACAAAAAAATGAAACCACATGGACTAAAATGACAAAAAAAAAGATTTGGATGAAAGTAACAATTTTTAACAAACAACAGGGACTAAATTAGCAATTAACTTTTATAGGAATTTGAATTAGAATAGGTTTATTAGTTGCTTTAATTAATTATTTAAAGTGATTTGAATCATAGTAGGATTAGATTTGGGTTAGATGTTCATCAAGTTTGTTTTAGTATAAATAGTAGGTTACCCGCGCTTCGCAGCGGGAGTTCTGTCTGTATTAATTTGATTCGTTACGGTACTGACACTCGAAATAGCAATCGAAAGAGAGACTCACAAAAGGACATATATTAACACGTTGTTAACCATAAAAACGAACGTCATTAAACGATACTAATGTTATTCGGCCAATGCCGCTTTAGCTCGACATGGTAAGTTAAATTGATTTTAATAATAATACATAGTAAGGAAAAAAGTAAATAGTAAAAAAAGATGAAAATAATAATTATAATAACTATTAGTAGAAATAAAAGTTCAAATAGCTATATATAATAATATTAAAACAATATAATGATCCTATGAATGAAAGCCACATATATTATTACTGTTAACAATTTGAAATGTTATGATATAGAATAGATTGACAAGGGTTCAATTTTTTGTTTGATAAATAATATAAGAGTGGTGAGGAGTTCTCACAGATCTCGTGCGTGTTTTGCTGCATTTAACTCTGATTTGACAGCAATGTTGATTAGTTTCTGCCCTAAAAACACACACCAACAATAATGTAACTGAAATTGACATTGACATTGAAATTGAAATTGTAAGTAACTTGGTGTTTTGATGTGGATAGGCTATACCATATGTCCGTTGCATCGGCGAATCATGGCCAATGACAAAGGAAAGATCATATTTCGAAGCCACAACGCTTAAACGCCAGCATGGGTTGTCCCCGAAACATGTTCCGGAAGTTTATCACTTTGACAGAACAATGTCAGTAATTGGTATGCGATATATCGAGCCACCGCATATAATCTTGAGAAAGGGGTTGATTGCTGGGGTTGAGTATCCTTTGTTAGCTGAACATATGTCGGAGTTTATGGCTAACACTTTGTTTTACACGTCTCTTCTTTATCTTACAACTACACAACACAAAAGTGCAGGTACATACAATATTATCTTTGGCGTTTTTTAAGGTTTTGAGTTAATCTTTCGTGATGCGTATAGATTGACTGTTTACATGGAACTTTGTGTGTAGTGGCTGAATTTTGCGCAAATGTGGAGTTATGCAGGCTGACTGAACAAGTGGTTTTTTCAGACCCGTAAAGGTTTCTGAATATAATCACTGGACTACACCTTATCTTGATAGTGATGCTGAGGCAGTTCGGAATGACAAAGTATTAAAGCTTGAAGTTGCTGAACTGAAATCTAAGTACATATATTTTTTTAATATATTTTTTAGAGTAAATTGCCAAAATGGCCCCTGACGTTTGCCCCAATATGCTTGTTTGGACACCAAACCTGTTTTTTTATCACTGGGACCCCTCAGAGATCGAAAATTGCCATTTTAGACAGTTTTTAACTAAGTAATGAAAGTCAGTTAAGTCCCAGGGGCAATTTCGTCATTTATGTCCCTAGGTGCCAAAATGGCAATTAATGGAAAGTTATAAAAAAATTCAAACCCTTTCCCTCCTGTCTTTTCCGGTAAGAAAAACCGGCCAACTCCAGTACGTTTTCGGCGAGAATAAAACCCGAATTTTTATGCTTTTTATGATCCGATTTCGAATCTCATACGTTTTTCAGATACCGAATGGTAGAGTCTATAGTTTCAAAAAGAAAATGTGTTCGTTTTTCAGATACCCTCGCTTTTTCTTTTTGGTATCTGAAAAACGAACCCGTTTTCTTTATCAGTAAAAACATTTTTCGCTTTTTCTGATCTAAAAGCTAAGATACCCTCACCTCCCTCATCAACCTTCCTTCACCATCACCAACGGCACACGACGCATCCTTTCCATCAAACTTCACACAATCCTCATCACTTTCCACCAAACCAACATCACCATCATCAACTTCACTTCTCTCAGGCATTTCATCGAACACATAACACTCACCACTTTATACCGATCAACGATCCACACTCCTCTTGTCTTAACAATCCTCTATCCTCCCCACATTACCCTCATCACTTTCCACCAATTCAACCCCACCATCATAAACTTCACTTCTCTCAGACATTTCATCGAACACATAGCACTCACCAACTCCACCGAAATTTTCAACCTCTTTAATCATAACCCCACTTCCCAATTCATCCCCAACACACCCTTTCACCTGATCTTTAACACACACAATCTTTTCCTCTTTTTCACCACAAAAATCCAATCTTTATCAATCTTTTCTACAACCCTTTTCATCACAGTCGAACTAAACGAATACCCATCATCAGAATTTGACGAAAATGCAAAGAGCTTGGCGATTAATAGAGAAACTATGAGAGAGAATGAGATTGTGAACAATAACTCTTGAAAAAGCTCCATGTATTGATAGAGATGGGGACAATTTTTTGTTATGATTGACAGAGATTATTAATATTATTATTGTCATTATTATAGGATAGAAAGGAATTTTGTTTGTAGGGGGGAAAGTATATACGATATTGCAAAACTTTGCAGTACAGTTTAGTTTCAACGATGTCTGATCGAAAAACCGAGGTATCTGAAAAACGAACACGTTTTCTTTTCGAAACTATAGACTCTACCTTTCGGTATCTGAAAAACGTATGGGATTCGAAATCGGATCATAAAAAGCATAAAAAGGTTTTATTCTCGTCGAAAACGTACCGGAGTTGGTCGGTTTTTCTTACCGGAAAAAAGAGGAGGGAAAGGGTTTTTTATAACTTTCCATTAATTGCCACATTGGCCCCTACATAAATGATGAAATTGCCCTCGGACTTAACTGACTTTCATTACTCGGTTAAAAACTGTCCAAAATGGCAATTTTCGATCTCTGGGGGGTCCCGGTGATAAAAAATAGGTTTGGTGTCCGAACAAGCATATTGGGGCAAACTTCAAGGGCCATTTTGGCAATTTACTCTTTTTTTTATGTTCTATTAGATTTCTCATATGTGTGTGATGAGTAACATAGACTAATCGAGGCCTGCTATACAGATTCTGTGAAAGAACACAAGCTCTAATACATGGTGATCTCCATACTAGTTCAGTCATGGTTACTCATGAATCAACTCAAGTCATTGATCCAGAATTTGCTTTCTATGGGCCGATGGGATTTGATATTGGCGCTTTTATTGGAAACTTGTTTTTGGCGTATTTTGCGCAAGATGGGCATGCGACTCAGGAAAATGACCGGAAAGTATGTCAATTTGTAGATTATCATACACCATTATGTATGCGATTTTGGATTTCATAATTAGGTTTAAGTTTTGTGAAAGCAGGTGTATAAAGCATGGATAATTGATACAATAGCAGACACTTGGAATCTGTTTTACAAAAAGTTTACATCTCTTTGGGATATACACAAGGAGGGCCCTGGCGAGGCATACCTTCATGAAATTTATAATGATGTAGAGCTATGGGAGGATGTTAAACAGAAATACATGATCGATTTGTTTCATGACTCCCTTGATTCGGTGCTGCCAAAATGATAAGGTAATTCATAGCTTAGGCAACTGTATGTAACGTATTTCTTGCATCCCATGAAACTCTGAGGTTTGATTTGAGGACATAGTTTAGGAAAATTGTTTGACTAAGGTTAAGTTGAAGGAGTAATCCTATTTGGAGTTAAATGGGTTCAAGATAATGCTAATAGGTTTAGATAAATATTAGTATTTTATTTAAATTAGGATATGGTTATCTGATTTGGGTTTAATATTTATTTAATTGGTGTTTGAGTTATACTAGGTTTAGGTTTAGTTTAGTATAAATAGATGGTTAAGGTTATTGTAATTAGTGTCATCAATAATAAAAGTGTTCTTTGTGTTTGGTTTGGGGCCTGATTTTCCAACAATTGGTATCAGAGCTTGGCGTTAGCAGTTTTGAGAGTCGTTTTCGCGTAGGGGGAGCTGCCCCTCACGGGGCTGCAACAACGATGGTTGGACGACGTAGAAGTAGTCGTGGTGCTATGCTGTGAAGACGTCTACTAATGGTCCTTCGAAGGCTCACGGTGGTGATAAAGCCTAGTGATTGCATAAGTGTTTTTCTTGGCTAATAAATACAAAATCAGGTGGAGTAGGGTCCATTGTTGAATTAATATATTCACATGGAAGGAAGTATGTGCTTGTTTGTTTTGTCTGGAGATTCAAAACCACATCACATATACTGTTTGGTGTAGAGGACTCGACATAAAAAAGGGGCTCAACTAAGATCGGGTTCAAAAAGCTTCTTAGCCTTGAAGGGAAAAACAACGGGTGTTTTTTTTTTCTCGGGCAGGTAACAAACCAACGTATTTGGGTGCAACAAAAACGAGATCAGCAGGGGCTGAAGGGGGTTCGTTTAGCAACCAAAGAAGACAGAATAGCGGTGGCTGGTCGTGCTGGCGGTCGATAGCAACGGATGCAGATCGATCAGGGAAGTTTTTCGTATAAAAAATCCGATCAAGGTTACTTTCATTTATGTTGTTCACATGGGGAAAAAAGGAGATGGTTTTGTTGTTCAGGTGGTGACCGGTGATTGGTTCAGAGGTGATGAACCTGATCGCAATAGCAACTTTCATCCAAGTTTGATCGTGTTTTATTTTTGTCAGTGACTCTTTCTTGCCAAGGAGGAAAATCGCAGCGCGGGGCTCAATTTTTTTTTGCAGAAAAACCAACAGGCGTGTCGTGGGAAGAACGAAAGAGCGAGGGGCTTAGGAATTCGTTTGGCGACCGAGGGACGTATCAATAGGTGGTCGGTGTCTTTGTTGGTGGTTGATATTAGCGGGGACATATCAAGGAGGAGTGTGACAAGGTGGTAAAACTATGATCATAGAAGGGTTAAACCGGTTTTGGTATCAAGTAAAGTGCAGTGGGCACTCAACTGTGAAGACTTTGGACATGGCCGAGGTAGAGGTCAGGGAGTCCGGCAAAGGTTGAGATTATCCAGGAAGAACTTGGAGTAACGGTGCGGATGTGAGCAAATGGATCCAAATTAGGATTAAGGGGGTGAATGAAGGAGTAATCCTATTTGGAGTTAAATGGGTTCAAGATAATGCTAATAGGTTTAGATAAATATTAGTATTTTATTTAAATTAGGATATGGTTATCTGATTTGGGTTTAATATTTATTTAATTGGTGTTTGAGTTATACTAGGTTTAGGTTTAGTTTAGTATAAATAGATGGTTAAGGTTATTGTAATTAGTGTCATCAATAATAAAAGTGTTCTTTGTGTTTGGTTTGGGGCCTGATTTTCCAACATAAGTGACTTAAATCTAGACAAAAATACATAAATATTAACACTGATTTTAATAATATGTGGATGACAGGCGAATTGTTGGGGTTGCTCATGTTGAGGATTTTGAGTCTATCACTGATTATGTGAAACGAGCAGATTGTGAACGAAAGGCTCTTGACTTCGCCAAGAATCTTATGAAGAAACGAAGAAGTTTCAATACCATTACTGATGTTATTTCTACGGCTCAGTAACACAATATGTGAGGTGGTTGGCATGCAAATATCATGGCTATTTCCTTGTGTCATTTGCTTCCGTACTGGGATCACCACGCGTGTCAAAACTGATAATCGTATTGTAATCAAAATCTGGAAGTTTACTTAATAATGCGGTGGTTTTTATATGATAGCTGATAAAACATGTGGTGTAATGCCTTAAAATACCTGTTTGAAATAAATATATGTTTGGTTTGAAGATTTTTAGAATTAGAATGAACGAATGATAAAACAAGTTGTATTGGTTGGCTGTTTTTTTTTTTAATAGCAAGGAAAGACGTGACACCGGACGATGTGACTAAGGTCAATTACTCGACCACCGCCAGCCCCTTGGCTTTTCCAAATGCGCGGAAACCCGACTTTCACCCGCCCGAAGGCAGGACACTGTAATAATCTGTAAAACCTCGCCTCCCATTCGAATCGAATCGGCGCCACTTGTATTCACTCTTCATCTGGGTGCCACTCCACCACAAGGGTGGGGGTTGTGGTAGTGTTGGTTGGTTAACGGGTCAAACTTTTTGACCAAATTAAGTTAGGGTTAAAGCAGGTTGTTAAAAAAAGTATTAATATGATTCAGGTCAAACATCTCATTTTAGAAAGGTGTCTATATGGTTTAACTCAAAACAAGTAATTTTAAAACGCATCAATTTGGTTTTGTTAAAAGGGCCATTTTAATAAAGTGTCAATATGATTCAAGTGAAAATGGGCCGTCTAAAATAAATCGTATCATAAAATGGGTTCACCTACAATATTTTCTATTTTCTCCTTATAAGCACTCTCTAGTGAGAATAAGTATCGATCATGAGAGTAAATTATAAGTGAGGGTATGGAGAATCGTGTGTGTTTCACCTTGATGGAGTGTGGTATTTATAGCCGGGATGGCGAGGATTGATTGGGCGAGACATCACTATCAGAATCTTCTCTTCCTCTCCTTCCCGCTAACCATTAGTGGTATCATCAGGAGGGTGTGCGTTCGCACCATGTGATTGGCTAGATGTTGTCATCACTTTTCCTTTTAGTCTCCTCTGCGATAACCGCTAGTGGAGATCATGGATGCAGGGTTTCTTGACATTGCTTTCTCATTGTCCCTTTTGTCTCTTTCATATTGGTATGTCCGACGTGGCTCGTGTAGGCTCCACATATCAGTTGCTTAGCCAATTGTTCAGCATTTGAGTTGTGATATACGTTTTGCTTGGGCCCGTCTAGGTCTAGGACTATATCTGTTCAATACCCATTCAATCTAATTTTGAATATGTGAAAAACCTCTTAGGCTTCGTTACTCGGTTTACATATTAACAAAACAAGAAAGAAGATAATAGAAGCAATTTTCTACTTATCATGCTGACTAGTCTGGAAATGCACATTAGAAAAGGTTTTTAAAAGGAGTCCATATCCCGATTTAGGAGCTTGTAGACGAAATAAGAGAAACGTCCTCCTGGTAGATTACTAACAGACCAAAATGGAAGAATATTACTTGGGAAGGTTGGAGAAGTGGTGTAGGAGACTCAAATTTTGTGTATTTTGTTAAACTTAGTTGTGTTCTTTGCTGTTTTGTTTCTTACAATGCTGCTGCAGCTGCTATTGTCAGAATAACATGATATCAAGAACAACTGAATCTTATTAATACAAAAAACAAACTGCCTAAACTCAAGAACAAACGAAATACAAGAAATCAAAGACACAAAATCCTCACAACTCTACAAATCTCTAATCAACAAATCACAATCCACATCTATCACTCAGGATCAAACGAATACAAACCAAAAAAAGATGTTCATGGCTAGAAACCCTAACAGATGAATAAGAGAGAAGACTACTAAGAAAAAACAAGTGAGAGATGAAAACAATCTGATCTAACTCTCTAAAGAGAGAGAAATAATAATGTATTTAGGAAAAATTACAAAAATCATCCTTTATGTTTACAACATTTTTCAACGGTTGTCCTTTCACTTCAAAATTGATGAGAATCGTCATTTATGTTATAAAATCTTGCAGATTTCGTCTTTAGGCCTAACCTGGTTTATTTTTGTGATTAAGTTACATCACGTGAATGGCATGTGAGGGCATAAATGACATTTCACCCTCTGATTTCATCTCCCCCTTTATAAACCCATCCTTGATACCCATCCTCTATATATATTCCTAAAAAAATTAATCACAACCCCGTTAACGTAAACCCTTCAATAAACCCCTTCTTACCTCTCAGTGATAGAGTGTGTTGTTGAGTTCATCAAGGACATAAGTTGTGAAACTAGTAAAACCCGATTCACCCCGTGAATCCATGTATCCTAAAACCTGGGATAGAAAAAGTAGTCCCAAACCGGACTAGAAAAGTAAGTAAGTTTTCTCAACCTAAGACGCATGCTTTTGGAAAAAAAAGTAGTGAAACTCACCTTAGGGTGCAAGCTAAAAATCCAAACTCCACAAATAACAAGGACGTTTCGTTTGTCCAAGACGTTTAATAATGTGAAAACGTTTAAGTGACACCTAGTGTAACTACATGCAGAAGTAGACCCTACGAACCTGTTGGTGAACATTATGTTTAACATTAATCATACACATTATTTAAGTCTCATATAAGTGTACATGCAAGTTCAAGTCAAACTCAAGTCGTACAAGACTCCAAATAAGCACATATACACATATGTCATGATCTGCGTTTTTAGGGAAGATTATACACTACCAAAACAATTTTATTAAAAATACTTACACAATGAATTAGACTCCCAAAATTTACTGAATATTCTTAGGAGTCCAGTCGTCATGTACATATTTTTGTTTCATGATAAAACCATGTAGAAAAATTATGAAAAATCATTTATTACAGCTAGGCTTTGAAAACATTCATATGAGGTCAGTTTACGAGAAAAATTCCCAAAAATCATGTATTCATTAAAACGAGATGAATCTACATGGAAAAGCCGAGTTATTCTTATATAAACCTACTCGCCAAATTTCTTGACCTAACTCTTTATGAAACTCGAGTTAAAGCCGTTTAAAGTTGACCCAAGTTTTTAATCCGAAAATCAGTTTAGACCTTTATTCAAATAAAATTTTAAAAACACATCAAACGATAACCAAATCACATGATTTTACCCATTCCAGAAAGCTAAGATCACGTACGATATGCTCATGTCAAGAAATAATCAAAACAAGTAGTTGCCAGTCACGTTACAGAGTCTACAAGTCAACCTATGGATTTTGTCCAAGTTTTAAACATGTCAAAACTATAACTATAACAAACAGGGCCGGCCCGGAAAATTCAGGTGCTCGGGCCGAGCTATAAAAATTGTGCCCCTTAGCCTTAGCTTTAGGCCTTAACGAAATAAATCACGTAAACTATTTTTTTAAGCTACGATTAAAGTAATATCAAATTAATGGATCAAATTTTATTTCCCACTTAGGTTGTAGTCCCGATAGAGGGAACAAACCCTCTTAGGGAAGGTTGGAAGTTCTAATCCCACAAATGGTTGAAAATATAAATGGGTGAAAGTCTAGCAATTAAAAAAATTGTTTCATAACAAAAATAAAAGTTAAAAGGGAAGTCAAAACCAACTAGTAAAAAGCGAAAACAACTAAGTGTGAGCCCTTTCATTTCATCTTTTTCATCCTCTCTAGTCCTACACTCATTAATAAAGCTGCAATTTTTTTTTCTCAAACCATTTTATTTTCTTCATTAATTCTTAACCTCTCTCAACATTTCTTTACTTTCTGTTTTATATAAACTACCATTCACTTTGATTAATATTTGATTAACAATTTTGAGGCTCAACATACAAAAATCCATCAAATTAAGGACTTCACTGTCAAGAAAACTTGGATTGCCGAAGGGTCAATATGCCCCCGAAAAATTGGCCCCAGGCCGGGAGTCCTCCCCGCACCCCTTAAGGGTCGGCCCCGATAACAAGTCCTACATGTGTATTATCAATCAAGCGTCTCATATAAACATAATACAACACTTTTCTTGAATAAAGCTGATTAAAGCATGCAAGGTTTATCATAAAGATTGACATCTAACAACCCTACCAGTTCACAAATCATAATCATGCGCAAACATAACATATAACATATAACATATAACATATAACATATATTCACATTGATTTACATGTTAATACTTAATAAAGATTCATGTTTTAGTCATAAAAAGTTTACATCAGATCTGGACAATTGAGTTTATGGTGATTAAAAACATAATTAAGGAGTTTAAACACAAGATGTTTGATGACATACCGAAAGCTCTTCATTCAGGTGATAAAAACGCAAGTATAGCTTCAAAACTCGCTTAACTATGACTATGGTAGAGGTTTGGAGGTATATTATTCGTATGGTGGCTGTTATGAACGATTAGGGTTGTGATTATGAGAAGTAGGGTGTTAAAAATCAATTTTATAATAGGTTTAAGTCAGTTTCCCAAACTGTTCCCGTCGAACGACCGTTCACATAGCCTGAAAGGTCGTTCACCTAGACAAGGCCCATCTTGGGCGGGCTGGTTCAGCGTATTACACGTTTTCTTTTATTTAGTTGTTATTTTGGACCCTACCAAGGCATAACCCCCTGTTTTTAGACCCGAACCATCCTATTGGTTTATCGGTTATGAGTTTGACGACACGTTCGGTTCAAATAACATAATCACACAACAGTTTACACATAGTTTCACATAAACACGTAATTGTAATTAATATCAAAAAACTATTTCACAATTATCTATTTTATCACTTCACCAATGTTCAGGGTTTGATACTTGTGTACGTAGTCCAGTAATTCCTCGAATTACCTTCTTATGCAGTTATTAACTTATTACTGTGCAACGTGCGACTCACCTAACTAACCTTAGTTAAGTAACATGCTGCGAATGTAAGTAAAAGTTAATTAGAGTTTAGTTAAAGTAGGATCCTGAAAATGCAGGGTGTCACATCATCCCTAATTTGAAAAGAATTTCGTCCGTAAATTCAGCACGTAAACAGTGAAGCCAGTGTAAAAATGTATGCTTGGTTACCGGATGTCACAAAATATTGAACTATATTTTCTAGAAACAAACTGGCTGTGTTGGATGAGCTTGTTGGGCGACTAGTTTTAGCAGTTTTGACGATTTGACCCATTTTTTTTAACAAAACTTTTTTTTGTTTCGTATTAGTATATTATAAATGACAAGATGGTTTAGTGACCAAAGAAGAAAAAATAAATGCAAAGTAGACAACATGACCTAGCCAATACCAAGTTTTAAAACCGTAAGTTGAACTGCTAAATTGTCAGATGAATGGCTGACTTGCTTTAGATGAATGGTTTGACCAGTCTCGGGTTTATGGGCAACCCTCATTCAAATGAACCGAATAGGAAAATTCCAAATGTGTAACTCATATTTGAGTTAATTCGACAAAACACGTGTTATCTTTACATATACAAAATGAACATGTAATTCAATCCGCTTTCCGGTCTCCTAAGTGCGAAACTTACAAATTCATAAAGTGATTCAAATACAAGAAATCTAAACTTTGTTTAGTCTTTAAATTCGAAAACCCTAAAAATAAATTCGGTTTTGTTTGACACCCTTAACAACTAGGCCTTTTTCTTTTCTTCTTTTGACAATAAAGGTAAAATATTATTAAAATAAACACTACCAAAGTAAGGCGCTGAAGTGTGGGATGATTACCCAGAACAAGTTTTCGAAGTTATGGGATGTTGTTCAAGCTCATCAAACTTTTATTCAAACCTTTTTGTTATCCCGCCGCGCAACGTGTGGCAATAAAACATATGTATCCGCCACAACGCGCGGACATTCCTGCTAGTTTTTTAATAAAAGGGGGGGGGGGGATAACCAACTAAAAATGGTCTGGATGTTTTTGGGCAGTTTTTCCTTTTTCTAGTTATGGACACATTCAAAGGAAAATAGACCAATTCGATTTTTGGTACAACAATTATCATAAAACTTTAATCCAGTTCTTGTGTATATACTATGTTTAATCCGTTCAAACATTTGACTGTACCGGCCAAATACTTTTATTCTGATAGTGATTACACGACTCGTAGTATAATCCAAGTGATTTTCAATTTATTCTACGGTTTCGGTTCGATAAATCAATAAATAACACATTTATTTAAGGGAAAATGAATTTTAATACTCCCAACTATTGCCTGTTGGCGGATAAAACTCCCAACTATCACTTTGGCCATTAGCACTCCAAACTTTCAACTTGTTTGCTTTTATCACTCCCAAACTAACTGAGGTCTAACCCGGTTAGTGTTCGTGGCCAGAAATGTAAAAGTTTCAGAAATGCCCCTTAAGTTTTAGTTTTTACATTTTGACCAAACAGAAGTTTTGGTTTTTACATTTTGGCCACGAAAACTAACCAAGTTAGACCTCAGTTAGTTTGAGAGTGATAAAAGTAAACAAGTTGAAAGTTTGGAGTGCTAATGGCCAAAGTGATAATTGGGAGTATTATCCGCCAACAGGCGATAGTTGGGAGTATTAAAATCCATTTTCCCTGTATTTAATTGGTGTTCCTATTTTCACAATTTGTTTTATGTTCCCGTGAATAAGATTTCTTATGGTTTATAACTTTACATCTCTAGTTTTCTGAGCCCACAGTCATTCGGTCTGTTGGAAGCCCAAGCTCATATAAGTGTATATAGGTTAGGTTAAACACAACGAATAAATCTTTCCACTAAATTGTCGTTTGTCTAACTTTTATTTTCGTGGAAAACAATGTTTTATAACAGGTTGAACCGGTTATCAGAGACATACCAGTATGATAGAGCCTGGTCTAATTAGAATAGTGGTTTAGTATTCGAACGAGCCGGAAAATCCGATATTACCGGTGCATACCGGGATGAACCGATTTATACCCATGTTCAAATTTGAGTTTTAAATTCCCCATTATAACTTAGTGTACCAAACCCCAAAGCTTCTTTCCATTTATATCGTTCAATCGAAGTCCCATTGTTCAAATCTTCAACCAACCATCGACGTTCAAAGACTATCAATGTTCCTATGTTCTGACTATAAATCTGACGTACGTTCAATTCCGACCCGATAAGCATACAGATTTAGAATACAAATAATAATCAAGCTCAGACATCTGTTCAATATGATGTTTTCTTTTTCTTAAATTCTTGCATTCTTCTTACACGTTTTGTAAATCTACATAATAATCAAAGTCACCCATATGTTCAAATAAGTTTTAGAACTAAAAAACCACATAACAAATGAGTATGTAACTTATCAAAAAAAAATGAAAAAGGTAAAGCAAGTGATTTTGTTAGCGTTTTAAAACCCATGTAAAACTGGCCAATAAAACCAGTTAAACCGTTTTTTAACCTAACCCAATATAAAACCGGTTTTTAAAACATTGATGGAAAAAGAAGTGACCAGGTTCAATGCATTGTTATCCACACTATCAAAATGTGCCTCGTTCAATCGAATTTCGTCAAACCTTCAGAATTCCAACGCAATCCATGCCTTTAAAAAAAAAAAAAAAAAACAAACAAACAAACTCCAGCTTAAAACCCCAACAAACGAATCTTCAACCCCCAATTTCTCTTCAGCCACCATAAACCGCCGCCTCCATTATTACCACACATAAATCGAAAAAAAAAAAGATGACAACTGAAGGGTTCCGAGTACTAGACGAGAAATCGCTAATTGAATACATAAAAGCCACACCATCCTTATCCTCCAAGCTTGGAAACGAAGTTAATAACCTCAAAATTAAAGAAGTTGGTGATGGCAATCTTAATTTCGTCTACATCGTCACCTCTCCATCTGGTTCCGTCGTCATTAAACAGGTGTTTCCTAATTAACACTCCAATTAACGTGTGTGACATTCGAATGTATAGTCGATCACTACTTGCTTGTTTAACTTCGTTCTCAGTTGCCAGTTGTAGTTATTAGTTATTACACTGTATGATGAATATTATTCTCTAATCATATATTAATTAGAAGGACGTTTTGTAAACGGGCGACAAGCTATGCCGCTACCCCTGTTCACAAAACTGATCCTACTAAAAACGAAAGGGTCTTAAGAGATCGAATAATTACAGTGCACGGCCCACTGAACCTGTTTAGAAATTACATAGATTTAGTGGCTAGGAAACCAAAAGTACCACACATGTTGATTCTCTTAAACAAGCTTTCTCGTGTTTAGAAACTTTGCCTGATTCCGCCTTAAACGTAGCCTGACCCGCAACAAACCCATTGTCTCTGAGCCTAACAAGAGGGGACACTCTTGTAAGGTCCACACAAGCGTGTTTCCCCCCCTTGTTCACACAAACACAAGAATATCAGCTGGCCGTAGAGTAGACCTCCATTCAATCCGTCAGAAAATTCATGGGGGCCTCGTTTTTAGCACAAGTTACGCCCGCTGATATACAAGTTGAATGAACTAGGGTAAGTTTGAAGGGTTAATCTTGATAAATCGAGAGAATTAAAGAGTTGAAGTTATGAACTGGTAAAAGAAATTTGCTTTAAATTGTTTATATGAATTTGAATTAGAATAGGTTTATTAGTTGCTTTAATTATTAGATTTGGGTTACATGTTCATCAAGTTTGTTTTAGTATGAATAGATTGATAGGGGTTCAATTTTTTGTTTGATAATAACATAAGAGTGGTGATGAGTTCTCACAGATCTCATGCGTGTTTTGCTGCGTTTAAACTCTGATTTGACAACAATGTTTATTAGTTTCTGCCCTAAAAACACAAACCAATAATAATAATGTAACTGACATTGAAATTGAAATTGTAAGTAACTTGGTGTTTTGATGTGGATAGGCTATACCATATGTCCGTTGCATCGGTGAATCATGGCCAATGACAAAGGAAAGATCATATTTTGAAGCCACAGCGCTTAAACGCCAGAATGGGTTGTCCCCGAAACATGTTCCGGAAGTTTATCACTTTGACAGAACAATGTCAGTAATTGGTATGCGATATATCGAGCCACCGCATATAATCTTGAGAAAGGGGTTGATTGCTGGGGTTGAGTATCCTTTGTTAGCTGAACACATGTCGGAGTTTATGGCTAACACTTTGTTTTACACGTCTCTTCTTTATCTTACAACTACACAACACAAAAGTGCAGGTACATATAAGATTATCTTTTGCGTTTTTTAAGGTTTTGAGTTACTCTTTCGTGATGCGTATAGATTGACTGATTACATGGAACTTTGTGTGCAGTGGCTGAATTCTGCGCAAATGTGGAGTTATGCCGGTTGACTGAACAAGTAGTTTTTTCAGACCCGTATAAGGTTTCTGAATATAATCACTGGACTACACCTTATCTTGATAGTGATGCTGAGGCCGTTCGGAATGACAAAGTATTAAAGCTTGAAGTTGCTGAGCTGAAGTCTAAGTATATATATTTTTTTAATATATTTTTTATGTTCTATTAGATTTCTCATATGTGTGTGATGTGTAACATTGACTAATCGAGGCCTGCTATACAGATTCTGTGAAAGAACACAAGCTCTAATACACGGTGATCTACATACTGGTTCAGTCATGGTTACTCATGAATCAACTCAAGTTATTGATCCAGAATTTGCTTTCTATGGGCCGATGGGGTTTGATGTTGGCGCTTTTATTGGAAACTTGTTTTTGGCGTATTTTGCGCAAGATGGGCATGCGACTCAGGAAAATGACCGGAAAGTATGTCTAATTGTAGATTATGTATGATACACCATTTTGTATGAGATTTTGGGTTTAATGAGGTAGGTACTGTGAATGCAGGCGTATAAAGCATGGATAATTGATACAATAGCAGACACTTGGAATCTGTTTCACAAAAAATTTACATCTCTTTGGGATATACACAAGGAGGGCCCTGGCGAGGCATACCTTCATGAAATTTATAATGATGTAGAGCTGTGGGAAAATGTTAAACAGAAATACATGATCGATTTGTTTCATGATTCCCTTGGATTCGGTTCTGCCAAAATGATAAGGTAATTCGTAACTTAGGCAAACTGTATGTAACGTATTTCTTGCATCCCATGAAACTTTGAGATTTGATTTGAGGACATAGTTTAAGGAAAATGTTTGACTAAGGTTAAGTGACTTAAATCTAGACAAAAATACATAAATATTAACACTGATTTTAATAATATGTGGATGACAGGCGAATTGTTGGGGTTGCTCATGTTGAGGATTTTGAGTCTATCACTGATTCTGTGAAACGAGCAGATTGTGAACGAAAGGCTCTTGACTTCGCCAAGAATCTTATGAAGAAACGAAGAAGTTTCAATACCATTACTGATGTTATTTCTACGGCTCAGTAATATCTAAGGTGGTTGGCATGCAAATATTATGGCTATCAATAAAGGTTTATGAACCAAAACTTAAAAGAAGGATGATCTGCCACTATTTCCTTGTGTCATTTGCTACCGTACTGCTTGGATCACCACGCATTAATGCGGTGGTTTTTATTTGATGGCTGATAAAGCATGTGGTGTAATGCCTTAAAATACCTGTATGAAATAAATATATGTTTGGTTTGAAGATTTTTAGAATTAGAATGAACGAATGATAAGCCTGAATAAACAGGTTGTGTCGGTTGGCTGGTTTTTTTTTTTTTTTTTTTTTTTTTTTTTTAACAGCAAGGAACAACGTGCCAACCACCGTGACATCGGGCGTTGTGGCTAAGGTCGATTACTCGACCGCCGCCAGCCCCTTGGCTTTCCAAGATGCGCGGAAACCCTACCTCCACCCGCCCGAAGGCAGGACACCGGAATAATCTGTAAAACCTCGCCTCTCATCCGAGTCGAATCCGCGCCACCTGTATTCGCTCTTCATCTCAATGCCACTCTACCACAAGGGCCGGGGTTGTGGTAGTGTTGGTTGGTTAACGGGTCAAACTTTTTGACCAAATTAAGTTTGGGTTAAAGCCGGTTGTTACAAAAAGTATTAATATGATTCAGGTCAAACATCTCGTTTTAGAAAGGTGTCAATATGGTTCAACTCAAAACAAGTAATTTTAAAACGCATCAATTTGGTTTTGTTAGAAGGGCCATTTTAATAGTGTCAATATGATTCAAGTCAAAATGGGCCTTCTAAAATAAATCGTATCATAAAGGAAAAAAAAGTAATAAAATGGGTTCACCTACAATATTTTCTATTTTCTCTTCGTAAGCACTCTCTAATGTGAGAATAAGTATTGATCATGAGACTAATTATATGCGAAAGTATGGAGAATCATGTGTGTTTCACCTTGATGGAGTTTGGTATTTATAGCTGAGATGGTGATGATTGATTGGGCAAAACGTCACTATCAGAATATTCTCTTCCTCTTCCTCTCGCTAACCGTTAGTGGTATCAGAGAAGGGTGTGTGTTCGCACCATGCGGCTGGCTAGAGTTGTAGTCACTTTTCCTTTTATTGTCTCCTTAGCGATAACCACTAGTGGAGATCATGGACGCAAGGTTTCTTGACATTTAATTGGCTACACGTGGCTTTCTCGTTGTTCCTTTTGTCTCTTTCATATTGGTATGTCCGACGTGGCTTGTGCGGGCCCCGCACATATGTTGTTTAGCCAATTGTCAAGCCTTTGAGTTGTGATATAAGTTTTGCTCGGGGCCGCCAGAGTCCAAAACTATGGGGGTGTATGTTTTCTTGTGAGAAGCTCTTCTAACCACTTATGTCTGCGCCGTACAGACGCATGCAGACATTTGGGACGCATAGAGTGTTTGTTTTTTAGAAGACATATCACTTAAAAAGCTCTTCCATTTCTCTTCCTCAAGCATACATAAACCCAAGTCTTCAAACTTCTTCTCCCTCCTCCTCAAAAACCCTAGAAAAGCCTTCTCTCAAAACAACAATTTTCCGCCTCCTCCCTCCTCCTCTCTCCCTCTGACCGCCTCCTCCTCTCTCCATTCAGCCTCCCCCCCCCCCCCCCCCGCTCTCTCCCTCTGGCCTCCTCCTCCAGGCGGTAAGTTTAGATGCCCATGACGGAGGATTATATGGGGTTAGTGTCAATAACATAGAAGACAACTGAACTTGTTGTTTAATTACGGAAGCCATGGATCAAAATGTGGATTGATTTGGGCGTAATAAGTGTGGTTTGTGAGTGACTTGGGTTTAATCGATGAATGATTAAGCTGCAGTTGAGAATTGTTTGAGGATTTGACTTTGATTACAAATTTGTGAAGAGTACATTGAACTTGGTGGTTTGATTGCTTTAAAAAAATGTTTATTTAAATTTCAGTTTATTTCAGCAGTCTGTAGAAGTTAAAAAAAAACAATCTTCCTCTTACAGATTGCAGACATTTGATCCACCTCTTCTCCTGTAGTTGTCTGTAGATGTGGTCCGAAGACTGCAGACCTTTTACCTCAGAAAAAACAAATAACACCTATATCACTTCAATACCCTTCAATCTAACTTTGAATATGTGAAAGACCTCTTAGGGTTGGTTACTTGGTTACATATTAACAAAACTAGAAAGAAGACAGTAAAAGCGATTTTCTACTTATCATGCTGACTGATCTGGAAATGCAGATTTGAAAAGGTTTTTAGTTGGAGTCCATATCCCGACTTACAAACTTGTAGATGATGAAATAAGAGAAACGTCCTCATGGTAGATTTTCTGCTATTATTTAATCTTGACACGATTTGAATGAAAAATGTAACGTTTAATAATAACTGAAAACCATAAAAAAAATTGTGTTTCGAAACTAGAAAGAGTTATGGAAAAGAATATCTATATCTATTCTACATATATTAATATTCTAAAGCATGAAATCTTATATGACACTTAAAGAGGTCATCATCCCCCCTTAGATATGTCACGTGGCATTCTCCTCTTTATTTCCATCAAAAAGTTTTTCTCTCTCATGTTTCTTTCATAATTTTAAAACATTAATAACTTAAGTAAGATTTTGTGGAGCCCACAAAGTGTGCAGTGGACCCGGCTCTAATCCCAATACTGTCAAAAACTTTTTGAGGTGGTTTTTTTTATAGAAACGAGTCCAAATCGTATCATGAGCTAGTAAATATTTTTATAAAAGCAATGTAAAATAAAATAACATAAAATAATGAAAAATAAAATAAACTAAAACTAAGAAGCACACTAAAATTAAGATACTTCTATTCTAAGAAAAACTTTATACATTTTTGCTTACGGGATCAAATCACCATGTTTCAGTTTAGCTACACTTATCAACACCGATCTACTCAGGCTGCAGGTCTTAGCAATTACTGATATATTTGTCCACTTAAACTTATTGCCTTAGGCCTTTTTGTAAAACTACCTGTGATAACAATTTATCATGTTTTGGTGTTTTAAATGATGAACACTCAGGCAAGTCACAATCAAATCCTATAATCACAGATAGCACACTCTATCACGCAAGTAGTTTCCCTACAACATATTTTTCATAGTATCTGTTCTAGAATTCTGAAACCTTGACTGGGACTGGGTTGAGAAGAGAAAAAAATAGATCATTAATAGATATGGTGTAATATACAAATCAAAGAATTTCTCAAATGATATAGGCGATGAGTTTTGGACTCTAGAGGGTCTCTTTTATGACGTCCTGACTGTGTCCAGGTCAGCATATATCTGGATGCAGCAGAGGGACAACCAGGACATCCTTGGACACAGAGGTCTCTTTTTGGTGAATTTTGATCTACATCACGACAACAAAGAGGCTAGGTCAGCATGTATCCGGATGCAGCAGAAGCCCTTCGTTGCCTAGCATCTCCAGGTCTTTGCTTACGCAAAACAATAGAGAAACACAAGTTTTTCAGACAAGGTTTCAGACCTAAACCACATTGTTATGCTTCAGGACATCACACAAGCATTCAAATAGAGATTGCACTCGATTCTAAGTGATGTTTCTTACCGAGGTCATACCTTATCTTTAAGTGCTTCACAAGATGAGTTATCTTTCCAGCCTTCAGGACTAAGCCTACCTGTATATCACCCCAGAGCCAAAACCATTTCGATACACGTTTTACATGAGCCAGCCTTAATCCATGTGTGAAAAATCATTTCATTTCCCGCATGATAGCAAAGACTTTCTCTTTAAAAATAAATTACAGTACTGAAAAGACTCTATTTTTGTAATTTTGTAATTTTTTATTGTTTTTGTATTTTTCTAAGGGTACAACTCCCTAAATTTGTGCTTAAAAATAAAATTTTAAAGAGCAAATTTACAAACCGAAAAGGAAGAAAAATAATTTTTATAGACCAAGCTCAATCCTCAAAATGAACCATTTTGAGCAATTCCAAAAGAGTTGCAAAACGAGCTCGATCAACTGGTTTTGTAAAAAGATCGGCGATATTGTCGTCGGTATGAATTTGTTCATGAACAATTAACCCTTGGTTGAATGAGTCACAGATAATGTGCTTCGTTTTTTAAGAGTAAACTGGATTTTTCACAATTTGGATGGCTGCATCATTATCACAATAAATGAGAGTATGAGAGAAATCCAAACCGTAATCCACCAGTTGGTGTTGCATCCATATAACCTGAGAGTAGCAGGCCGAAGCAACAATATATTCAGCCTCTGCAGTGGAGAGGGAGACTGTCTGCTGCTTTCTACATTGCCAAGCAATAAGCCGATCACCCAGATATTGACATCCGACCGAAGTAGACTTCCTGTCAATGTCACAACCTCCAAAGTCGTCGATAAAAGCAAACAATTCAAAAGGAGAA
The DNA here is from genome assembly GCA_030844895.1 of Ambrosia x helenae. Classification (NCBI taxonomy): domain Eukaryota; kingdom Viridiplantae; phylum Streptophyta; class Magnoliopsida; order Asterales; family Asteraceae; genus Ambrosia; species Ambrosia x helenae. The sequence goes on from CM061225.1 coordinate 105,814,903, forward strand.
TCTCTAGGATACCAAAGACCGAATCTGGGTTTTCTCTTAAGGTATCTAAAGATTCTTTGGACAGCTTTAAGATGAGAGGTTCTGGGAATAACCTGATAATGTGCACACTGACACACGACAAACATGATGTCCGGTCTGCTGGCGGACAGGTACATCAACCGATCATCGACCTGTACAAGTGTGCATCCACATGTTCTCCTTCCATATCTTAGGTTAGACCTGGTCTCCTCAACATCGGGGTGTGAGCTAGCTTTGCTTCATTGAATCCAAATTTTGCAAGAATATCATCCACGTATTTCCCTTGATGAATTCGGATACCCGTAGAGCTTTAACGAACTTGCAAACACAGAAAAAAGTCATTTCACCCAGTGCACTCATTTCAAACTACTTCTTCATCACTTCCTCAAAATCCTTACATAATGCATCACTAGTGGATCCAAAGATGATGTCGTCTACATAGATCTGCACAAGGATCTGATCTTCATCCACTCTCTTCACAAACAATGTCTGATCAATAATGCCACGAGTGTATCCATTAGCAAGCAAGTGATCGGTCAATGCAGCATACCATGCACGAGGTGCCTGGTGAAGACCGTACAAAGCTTTATCAAGTTTGTATACTTGCCCTGGATATTTCTGATTTGTAAAACCAGGTGGCTGAGCAACATAAATTTCCTCTTTAACATTTCCATAGAGAAAAGTGTTGGTGCAAGTTTGTGACAGATACTCAAACGGACAAACAAACGCTCGAGATTATTGACAAAAGACTTTATATTGTTCGTGTCGTTAGAAGAACTTGTCGAAGTTAGTTCTAGAATATGTAATTAAGCTTGCATTGTAAAAGCCCAACAAAAGCCCAGATAAAAGCCCATGAGGATGCATGTATATAAGCAAATGATGCATGGGGTTTTAGGGGTTGGTTAGTTGGTGGGTCTTGTGTGGTAGAGAGATTTTGAGAGAGTTCTTGTGCAAGCTAGATTACAAGATTCATAGTTAGGTCTTATTGTATGTTATCAGTGATTCGTGCAATAAGATAAAACGTTAAAAGTAATCTTGTGATTGTTCTTTGTGTGATATCCACGGATCAAAGATATTCCGCGTCTATGATTCGTGTTTGGTTTGATTGCAGAGAAGATCTCAAGGGAAAGGGACCTACAAGTGGTATCAGAGCTTTCGGGCTAGATATCATTCAAGGATCAAGTTCATGGTGCTTGATAATAACCGGTTTGCATGTTCTATATTTTGTTTCAGCTTTTAATTTGGATTAAAAATTCTGTTTTGGTTTTAGTTTAAAAAGATATTTTGTTTGGTTCGGATATTGTAATTTTAATTGTTTCGGTTCCTAATAAAAAAATAGGTTCTTAATTTTTGTTTGTTTGATAGTGCCATATAAAAATCTCACGAAATCTAGTATTTGTTTGTTTAAAAATAAAAATCGATGGTTAGTGTTTCAATGTTGGTTTTTGGTTCTAAAAAAAAAAAAAAAAGCTTTTGTTCTTAACTAGCATTTGACCCCGCGTTTCGCGGCGGGATCGTAGGTGGATACTGGCGAGAATGTATTTGTTATCTGGTATTCTGGTATATCGATGAATTAATATCAGACAATTTGTGATTTAATCTAAACATAAAAAAAAGCAAGTAAATCGGTTTGGTATACATGTTTAGTGTAGAGTTAAAACTTAGCTTTAACTTTAATAGGTTGAATAAAAAAAGATAATTAAATTTGTTACATGGTGTATTTAATGTTTAATATAGACAATGCAAAGCTTTAATCTAAATGACGTTGCAGCAGGGACGCGGTGAGAGTTCGAACAGTATCGCACACTAAGACAAAGGATAAATAAAACCAAAGAAAGAGTCGTACGTACATTAACCAAAATAATATCTACATGTGTTTGGTTCATTGTTGCTACATCTCGACTTTGAACATCGAAACGTAATGATGCAAAAGAACACAGTAATTTATTTAAATCGTGATCATACATCTGATATCAACTGTGCGGAAAAAAATTCACACCAAAATGCCTATAATAAATAAGCATTTAATTAATTATATGTCGTAACACGGGGTTTTTAAACTAAAAATAACTCAAAAGTAATATATATATATATATATATATATATATAGTGTACTAAAATAATAAAAATTCTTAAAATAAAATAAAATATGGACCAATACAGAATTACAAATTGAAATATTAGTTGGGGTTTTAAAACTAAAAATAACCTAAAATAATATATATGTATAATGTTACTAAAATAATAAAAAAGTTAAAATAAAAATAAAATAGTAACAATTTGGACCAATAGGGAATTAGAACTGTATACATTTGTAAATGTTAGTATTAGGAATTTTTTCTTTACGGCTTTCATTTTTGCTCATCATATATTTGTTTTGATCTTTAGTTTTGGCACTTAGTAGTTTGTTTTATTTTCTTTAATCTGTTTTACGATTATGTTTCTAGTGTTTTGACAGGTTTGTAGTTGCTTTTGGTTCTACTATAATCAGCCAACTTGTCAAGATCAACAAGAACATTGAAGAACCCTAATATTATTATAATATTCTTGGACCTTGATCTTGTTTTGGTATTTGAGTTTGTGTTTTTGCAGATAAGGAAAATCAGGTAAGGAAAGGAAAGGATTGAGAAGATTTTGAAATTCAAATCAAATCTCAATCAATTCCATAATTATCGGATATCAAGCTTGTTGACCAAATGAAATAAGGTTCTCGGATACTTAGTTCTCAGACACAAGAGTTATTGAATTTAGACTAGTTCTCGGATATTTGATCTAGTTTTTAGTTCTCGGATTGAGTTTAGTTCTCGGATTCTAAGGGTTCTCAAACTCATAAAGGAGTATCGAACACTTCAAGTTCTCGGTTACACAAACTAGAACTCGAACACTAAAGTTCTCGGACACAAGTTATAGTTCTCGGAAACCAACATAAGTTCTCGGAAACCAACACAAGTTCTCGGAAACACACATTAGTTCTCAGACAAAGATTAGTTCTCGGACACCATTGTTTCATTTGGACTTTGGACTTAATTAATTAAACAAATTGTTAATTAAATCTAAAATCTATTAAAACAAATGGCGTTATTAAACAAAATGGTAGAGATGGATCACGAGGTGGGAAAAGCCAATTCCCTACCCAAGATGATAAGTGTTGACAACTATTTCTGGTGGAGAGGACGGTTCGAGGAATGGGCTCGTTTTTACCAGTTAAGGATGTGGATCTGTATTTCAGACGGGTACATTCAACCATTTAAAGAGGGAGAAGGCATGAGCGGGCAAAGACTGCTTAGTTTTAGTGAAATGAATGAGGAACAGAAACTGATGCACGAAGCTGAAAATAAAGCTCGAGCTGCCATTACCATGTGTTTGCCACAAGAAATCCTCCACACATTCAGCAGAAACAGAACAGCTAAAGACTTATGGGAAGCTTTGGAGAAACGGTACATGGGCAGTGCTGAAGTGCAAAAGAATAAGAAAGAGCTGCTGAAGAAGCAATTTGCAGTCTTCAAGCATTTTAAAGATGAGAGCTTAGAGGACATCATCACCAGATTCTACCATCCGCTTACTGAGTTGGGAAACCATGAAATACAGTATACTGACAATGAGTTGAACGACAAGCTGCTGGATGCACTTCCTACAAAATGGGATGTGTATTCTTTATTGATCAGAAACGGAACTGACTACGGTACTATGACTTTGGATACCGTGGTAGGGAAGCTTAGAGCTTACAGTTTTAACACGATGAGGCGGGAAGCAGGATCTGAACAGGTACAGAATCCAGGGATTTATCATGGAAAGCCTGCAGCTAAAACCTCGTCAAGCAGCAGTGGTGTCTCGGCATTCTTCTCAGGTGACACATCTGGTAATATTATTCTTGATTCTGACGGTGAGTGTTGTTTTGTGTCAACATCAGGTGAGACAACTAAAGTCAAGGATATCCCTTCTGGCGGGAATGGAAAGAGTACAGGTGGATCATACACTGGAACAAGCAAGTCCATGCCGATGAGTGTTAAATTGGCCGAATAACAACTTGCTGTGTTATCTTCCTTCATTGCTTCGTATGAAAATTACATTCAAGGAAAGATCAACGATCCAGCACTCTTTGATGAAGATTATGACCAGATTGACCCTGATGATCTAGAGGAGATGGACTTACAATGGAACTTGGCCATGCTCTCACGTAAGGCAAAGAAGTACATGGAGAGAACTGGAAGGAAGCTCGTTGGTGGAAGAGCCGGATTTGACAAAAGCAAAGTGAAGTGTTACAATTGTTATTCCTTTGGCCACATCGCAAGGGAATGTTCAAGACAACAATCAAGCAACAACTCTAACACCACGCGACAGAGTTCTTCTGTTGCCCCACCTTCAAGTTCAAACAATTCAAGTTCCAGAGCACTCATGGTTGCCAAACCTGACGGCAGATATGACTGGAGTTCTATGATAGATGGTGATCAGGCTCTTATGGCAGAGATAAAAGAAGACAGTGTGAAGTCAGAAGCATCTAATTCTGACAACGAGACCATGTCTGATACGGTCAAGACTGAAGAACATGTGACTGAAGCTGAATCAGTCAAAGTTGAAGATGACAAGATTGATGAAAGTGCAGTGAAGTCTGAGGTAGCTGCTACTGAAAAATTTGAGGAAGTGGAAGAAATCATCAGAGAGAAGAAGCCAACTGAAGAGATTCTGGATCTGACAACAGTTACAAAAGGGATGTCAACAGCGGAGTTCATTGCATTCATGACTGAACTGGACTCTGACGCAAAAAAGGTACATATTTCTTTATCTACTGTTGTTGATGCTTGCAAAAAATGTTTTGATTTTGTTGAGAAACTAGATTTCATAAATAAAGAACATGATAAGCAAGTAGACCAGAATAAACAACTCATAGTGCTCTTAGATGAGCAAAAGGAGTTAAATTTCGGCAACAAAAATAGAGAGTCTGGCCTTAAGAAAAAGATAGAAAGCACCCAGAAATATCTTAAGGAAGTTAATAGGCTGCTTTGTATTAAAACTGGTGAAGGATCCAACTCAAAGGGGCCACACAAAAAGCCATTAGAGAAACGATCGTGCTTCAAATGTCACAATAAAGGCCACGTGGCTAGTTGTTGTCCCCTCAAAAAGACAGGAGCACCTACGGACTCAGATAGGGGAAAGCAAAAGTCGCCTGTTAAGTCAGACGATAAAAACAAGTTGAGCAACTCGCAAAAGAAAAATTTGCAGAATAAGTTGGAGAATGCTCAGGGTAGTGGTAATGGGGATGGACCGAGCAACACTGAAAATGCTCGTTTTCAAAGAAACCAACCTAAGTTCGTCCCTAGGCAGGTAAATACTGGGAACGCTGGCACATCTGGTGCTCCAGCTGCCAAACAGACAAACCCAAGTCCCGGTAAGTACTAGCCGCCACACATGCAAAATCATCACCAATCTATAAACGGTGATAGAAATTTTTCAAGACCCAATAACCAAAGTTTTCATAATAACAACAACCATAGGGATAGAAATTATTCGAATGGTCAACAGTTTTCAGGAAGCAATAACAATAATGGATACTCCAACCGAGGGAGATATCCTCAAAGGTTTTCTCAGTCTCCAAATGGGAGACGATATAACCAACCTAACCATTTTGAACAACAACAACGTGCTAGTCCTCAACGATCCAACTCATCTAAACAGTGGGACGGATATTGAAGGAATTTACGTTTGTAGAAAATGGTGTACCCAAGACCGTGATGGCTTGGGTTCCCCTAAACTAATTCCCTTTATTTGCGAGTGCAGGAGCTGCTAAGGAGGATTATCAACTGGTGGTATGTTGATAGTGGCTGCTCTAGGCACATGACAGAGGAGTTGAAGTTGTTGATTGATTTTATTAAAATTGATGGCGGTTATGTTAACTTTGCGGGAGCCGAGGGTGGTCGTATAACTGGAAAAGGAAAGGTCACCAATGGCAAAATAACGTTGGACGGTGTGAATTATGTGGAGCAGTTGAAGCTCAACTTGATGAGTGTTTCTCAAATCTGCGACAAAGGACATTCTGTCCATTTTACTAAGTCCAAAGCATTAGTGTTGAAACCGGGAGTAAAGATTCCTGAAGAATGGATAATCATGAGGGCTCCAAGAAGAAATGATACGTACATCATGGACATGAGTGTTCAAGATGATGCAAAAGAAGAGCCGACATGTTTGTTATCAAAAGCATCAGAGTATGATTCGTTGCTGTGGCACAGGAGAATGGCACACTTGCATTTCAGGAAGATGAATTACATCACAAAGCATGGACTGGTGCAAGGAGTTCCATTGAAGAGCTTTGGCGTGGAGGATAAGTGTTTGCCATGCAAGAAGGGCAAGCAACACAAGAAGCCTCATAAACCAAAGACTAAGAATTCCCTTAACTCTCCTTTTGATTTATTGCATATGGATTTGTTCGGTCCAGTAAATGTTAGGAGTTTAGGTGGAAAGTATTATTGTCTTGTGATCACAGATGATTATTCACGTTTTTCATGGGTGTTTTTCCTAGGTTCGAAGGATGAAACAGGGGAGACCTTGATGGACTTCTTCAACAAAACGGAGAACATCTTTGGAACCAAAATAAAGAGAATCAGAAGTGACAATGGCTCGGAGTTCAAGAATAGTTGTTTTTCCATTTTCTGCATAAGAAAAGGGATTGAGCATCAATTCAGTGCGCCCTATGAGCCACAACAAAACGGGGTTGCTGAAAGGAAGAACAGGACACTAATTGAAGCAGCAAGGACAATGCTCGCTGATTCAAAGCTACCTGTCATATTTTGGGCAGAAGCTGTGAATACAGCGTGTTATGTTTTGAATAGGGTGTTGACCGTCAAGAAGCACAATAAGACGTGCTATGAACTCTTGAAAGGCAACAAGCCTAATCTCCATGGTTTTGAACCATTCGGGATGCCGTGCACTATCTTGAAAAATAGAAACCAACCAAAATTCGGTGAAGTGGCTGACGAAGGATTTTTTCTTGGTTATGTGCCAGGTGCACCAAATAAAAGGGTTTTTAATAAAACAACAGGTCGTGTAGAAGTCGTTTTCAATGTTGACATAACTAGTTACACACCACAAGATACTGCACAGGCTACTGATCCCGACTGGCTCTTTGACTATGATTCTGTTTTTAAATCATTTAATGTTCCATATACCTTTAATGCAGATCCAAATGAGGCAGATGAAGAATTGATACTTGGAATGCCAGATGATGATGATGAAATATCACCAAGATCGATCATTCCAATCTCTGCAAATAAAAACAAGAATGATGCTGATTCAAGAACCTCCACTTCTAAGGATAAGTCTCCTGTAGTCAATGAAACCGAAGAGGAAGAATTCGTTAATCCCTTCGGGACTATAGACACTTCGGGGGAGATAGGTTCAAATTTGGAGGATGAGATACCGGTTGATGCTATTGCTCAGACACGCACAAACAAAGATCATCCAGTGGAGAACATCCTAGGAGATCCTAATGTGGGTGTAAGGACAAGAAGTAGTATTTCTGAGTCGACGTGTTTATATGTCAGTATTAAAGATTCAGGCATCATCAACAAATGCCTAAAATGCTTCATCTCGCAAGTTGAACCGAAGAATCACCAGATAGCTCTTCGTGATAATGCGTGGGTGGAAGCTATGCAAGAGGAACTGGCACAATTCAGGAAGCTCAAAGTTTGGGAGTTAGTCGATTAATCCAAGGGTGCTCAAGAAATCGGTACCAAATGGGTGTTCAGAAATAAAACTGATGATAATGGTATTGTAGTGAGAAACAAGGCTCGCTTGGTAGTCAAAGGGTTCAACCAACAAGAAGGGATTGATTTTAATGAATTGTTTGCACCAGTGGCAAGGCTCGAAGCAATTCGACTTACAATCTTTGTTATGCAATAAATTTAGATTTATTACATTCATTAAATTCATATAGCAGTCTGTTAGATGTTAGTCTATGTTCATAAAGCATGCCACAATTTTAGATGTGGTTTAGTTTTCTATTATTAAAAACAAATTTGTTAAGAAGCTGGAGCCGGACCAAGTGTGAGGCCAAGTGAGGATGTACCTTGAAGATAGCGGATAATGCGTTTTAGTGCATTCCAGTGATCGTTCATAGGGGCATGCATGTGCATGCAAATCTACTAAACGGCATAGCTGATGTCTGGACGGGTGAATGTGATGTACTGGAGAGCTCCTGCCAGGCTACGGTATAGAGTATGATCCTCAAAAGGAGTGCCCGTGGTAGAGCTGAGTTTGGAGCCGGTGTCTACTGGAGTGTCCACGGGTTTGCAGTTTTGCATACCCGCACGTTTAATAATATCCTGAGCATAGGCATGTTGAGACAAGAACATGGAGTTGCCGGTGCGAGAGACGGATATGCCGAGAAAATAACTTAGTGGTCCTAGATCCTTCATTGCAAATTCCGTGGCAAGCTTAGACATAAGTTGCCGGCGAAGGTGATCCGAGGATGTGACAAGAAGGATGTCATCCACATATAAGAGGAGGTATGCTATCTGATTAGAATGCTGAAGAATAAATAATGAGTTGTCACAACCACTTTGACGAAAGCCCAACGTGAGAACATAGTCGGTAAATCTTTGATACCATGCCCGAGGAGCTTGTTTCAGTCCATATAAGGATTTTTTAAGACGACACAGATGATTTGGAAAATCTTTGCTTCTGAATCCCATAGGCTAATACATGTACACGGTTTCATTAAGTGTGTCGTGTAAGAATGCATTAGTAACATCAAGCTGGTGAACCGGCCATGAATGAGTTAGAGCAATAGTAAGCACAGTGCGTATAGTCGCCGGTTAACAACCGGGCTAAATGTTTCCCCACAATCAACTCCAACCTGTTGTGACCTGCCATCACAAACCAAACGAGCTTTGTATCGCTCTAAAGACCCGTCAGAGTTAAATTTATGTTTAAATAACCACATGTTACGTATGACATTCATGGTCGGGTGCCTCGGGACTAATTCCCAAGTCTCGTTTTTAATAAGTGCATCATACTCAATATTCATTGCACGGTGCCATTCAGGGGAGGACAGGGCATAGGCTGGGGATTTGGGAATGGGTACAATGGTGGAGGTGTGGAGATTTAGAAAGCGTTTTGGTTTGGAAATACCGTCCATGGCTCGTGTGCGCATGGTACGAGTCGGTGGGGGTGTGGGTGGGGTTGAGTTGGAAGAGGTAGGGGTCGGTGTGGGGGAGGCATGGGTCGGTGACGATTGGGCCGAGGAGTGGGCCTGGGAAGACTGGTCTGTGGAGGGAGATGTGGGCGGTGGTGTGGACTGTGTGGAATTATGGGAGTGGGCCGGTGATGATGTGGTAGTCTTGGAAGAGTTCAGTGGGCTAGAGTGGGCTGGAGATGGTGGGACAAAGGTATGTGTTGGGCTGTGAGGAGGATCTGGGCCGGGTGAAGAGTTAGGTATCGTTGAGGGAGTGTTTTGTATATGGGGCCATATGGATGAATGAACGGTGGTGTCAAGGAAGTTGTAGGAGGGTGGTGGATTGGACATATGTTTGAAGGGGTATGTGGTTTCATCAAATAGAACGTGTCGGGAGAGGAGGATTTTGTTGGAGGAGAGTTCAAGACATTTGTACCCCCGATGTTGTGAGGGGTAGCCAAGAAAGACACAAGGTTGGGACCGAGGTGAGAGTTTATGAGTAGTGGTGGAAGGAGTGAGTGGGTAACAAAGCGAGCCAAAAACACGAAGGTGTTCGTAGGATGGCGCGCGAAGGTAGAGAAGTTCGGTTGGAGACTTGTAGTGATGGGTTTTACCGGGTAGAATGTTGTGAAGGTATGTGGCCACGTCTAAGGGATGATGCCAAAAGGAAGGGGGTAGGTTTGCATGGGCAAGAGACGTGCGAATCATATTATTTATGGTTCGTATTTTTCGCTCCGCCTTGCCATTTTGAGAGGATGTATGTGGACAAGTGAGGCGAAATGTCATGCCAGTTTGGGCACAAAATTGTTTAAAGGAGTGATTCACATATTCGGTCCCGTTATCACATTGAAATGTTTTTATGGGTTTGGCAAATTGTGTTTTAATCATGTTGGAAAATTAAGAAAAAACATTAAACACTTGAGATTTATTTGCCAATGGGTATGTTCATAAAAAATTTGTGTAGTCATCTAAAAATAAGATGTAATACCGGTGACCCTCGTTTGTGAGCACCGACGAAGTCCAAAGATCACTGTGTATAATATCAAATGGCAAAACAGTATGAGATGTAGATGGACTTATAAATGGTAAAGGAACACTCTTTCCCAAAATACAAGAATGACAAATGTTTTTATTATTAGAGCTAACATCAATGAAATTTGAATGTTTCAAAGAACTTATTAAACTAGGGCCTAGATGTCCAAGGCGTTGGTGCCATAATTGTTGAGAAAGAGCAGCAAAAGCAGAAGGAGAGGTGCGGGTGGTGGCAGGAGGAGATAGCAATGGATATAAATCACCGCTGCTGTTGCACCGGAGGATAGGGATCCGGGTCTTGAGGTCCTTCACAAGAAAACCAAATGGGTCAAATTCAATGGAAAGAGAATTGTCAGTGGTTAGTTTTCGGACAGAGATAAGGTTTTTGATTAGTTTGGGTGAGTACAGGACATTGTTTAATTTAAAAGGTGGGTAAGGGGGTGGTAAATGGGTATTGCCCTGTCCGGTGACCGGAATGGTATTACCATCACCGACAATAATATGTTGAGTAGGAACATTATTAGAACGAGAATGAGAATTACCTGAGGGTTGGAGATAGTGACCGCCTGCTCCAGTGTCCATGATAGAATTCCAATCCGGTGGGTTCAGAGACATCGTGTACATAGCTTGCTCAATGTTGGTTGGTGTATAGGCGGCATGGGCCGAGTTGGGCCGAGAGCCAAGTAGGCCATCTTGTGTAGGAGATGGGTTTTGGGCCGTGGGGTATGGGCATGGTGGAGGGTTCCAAGCGGCTCATGGGGGAGGGGAGTTTGACCACTGTTGTTGGCCAATAAAAGAGGCCCAAGGATTATATGACCATGGTGGAGCAGCATATTGTGAGGAGTTTGTGTAGTAGGAGCCACGACCCCTATTCCAGGTGCTACGACCACAACCGCGTCCGCGGCGGCCACGACCACGACCATGGCCTCGGTCACTAGAGTAATCGGTCCGGGAATCTAGGCGGTAATCTGTAGGAGGTGTAGTAGGATAGTTTGGAGACGGGTTCGGGTTGGTGGGTTTAGAGGTGGTATGAAGGTCTGCTCTGATACTGATACCATGATAGAGATCAATGATTTTGTAATTGAGTCCTTGACCCACTCAATGAAATTCATGGGTATAAGTAGTACATTACAATGCTATCAATCAGGAGCTATTATCGGCAAAATCACAACTACATATATAACAATATATTCTATAATTATGGTCTATTAAGTTGTTTTGGTGAGAACTATGGTGTGTGTATGTGTATATATATATCTAGTTATTGTAGGATTTTTTTTTAAATAAATGCCAACAACTATAATACCATTGGCAACATCATCATCATCATACTCAGTCAATCTTACTTCTACCCCATGGGAAAAAAGAGATGCTGCTTCCAGTGAGACCCCCGGCTCGATAGTAGTTTTGTATCAAGCCTTGGACATAAGGCATATAACACTTAGCAACCGAGACAAACCTGATTGGTGCATGTACCTCCCTGTCTTTTGGCAACAACACCAACAATTTTGTTCAACTCGTTGCTTGAAACCATCAGAAGATACCTGCCCCCACACTACACCTGTCATCAACGAAAATGCCACTGATAGGATAAAGGAGTACCCATCTCATTTCCTGATACCGTCCGCCCCTAATAAACTATAAATAAAAAACAATAATAATTCTCCAAAGTGATCCACTCATGCCTTGGTACTACTTTTCATCCATTGGCATACGTAATATAACTAAAATAATAGAAATGTAATAATAATAAAGACAAAATCGTAACACTTTTTTTGTCACTTAATGTGGACGCACTCTACCGGTAACAAACACCGAGAGTTTAATAAGAAAAAGTTCTCTTTGTGTTGATTAAAATATGGCATAATATTTCCTTGATATATTAAAAACACATGATCTTATTAGTAATTTAATTACCACCACCCCCGTCCCAAAAAGAAAAATAATGCTAAATAACCATTTAACTTCTTCAACCCACGATTCATGCCTTACTGAAAACTGAAAAGTAAACTTCAACCCTCAATCTCTCTTCAGAGATGACGACTGAGGGATTCCGAGTACTCGACGAGAAATCGCTAATCGACTACATAAAAGCCACACCATCTTTGGCCTCCAAGCTTGGGAACCAAGTTGACAACCTCAAAGTCAAAGAAGTTGGTGATGGCTATCTTAACTTCGTCTACATTGTCATCTCTCCATCTAGTTCCATCGTCATTAAACAGGCTGTACCATATGTCCGTTTGATTGGTGAATCATGGCCACTAACAAAGGAAAGATCATATTATGAAGCCATAGCTCTTAAACGTCAGCATGGTTTGTCCCCAAAACATGTTCCAGAAGTTTATCACTTCGACAGAACCATGTCTGTGATCGGTATGCAATATATTGAGCCACCACATATCATCTTGAGAAAGGGTTTGATTGCTGGAGTTGAGTATCCTTTGTTAGCTGAACACATGGCTAACACTTTGTTTTACACGTCTCTTCTTTATCTTACAACTACACAGCACAAAAGTGCAGGTGATTGAATGCAAGATTTAAGATTATATTGTGTATGTTTTGACGTGTATAGATCATTTGTTTGTTTACATTTTTTACATTTATTTTGCAGTGGTTGAATTCTGTGGAAATGTGGAGTTATGCAGGCTGACTGAGCAAGTGGTTTTTTCAGATCCATACAAGGTTTCTCAATATAATCGTTGGACTTCGCCTTATCTTGATAGTGATGCTGAAGCGGTTAGGAATGACAAAGTTTTAAAGCTTGAAGTTGCCGAGTTGAAGTCTAAGTACAAATACAAAATTGCCTAGAGTTTTGTTTTGTTTTTTTTTATATATAAAGTTTATGTTCATTTAGATTTCCCATTTGCGTGTGATATATATGTGATATTGACTAATCTAGGCCTGCTGTGCAGATTCTGTGAAAGAACCCAAGCTCTAATACATAGTGATCTGCATGCTGGTTCAGTCATGGTTACTCATGAATCAACTCAAGTCATTGATCCAGAATTTGCTTTCTATGGACCGATGGGCTTTGATGTTGGCGCTTTTATTGGAAACTTGTTTTTGGCGTATTTTGCGCAAGATGGGCATGCGACTCAGGAAAATGACCGGAAGGTATGTCAAATTGTTGATTATGGTAAACCATTTTGTATGAGATTTTTGTGTTTCATTCGCATAGCCGTCCCTGAAAATCTCTGAAAATTTACTTACCCTATCCGAGCCGTTAAAAAATATGACACTTAAGCCCAAGTTTAAGTGTTAAATACAACAACAACAACAGCCATACCGAGTAAAATCTCACAAATAGCAAAACTATTAGCAAGGTCTAGGGAAGGTGAGATGTAGGCGAGCCTTACCCCTATCCCTAGCCTTAAGTGTTAAATGAGTTATATAAAAAAATCTATTATATAATTGAAAGCCTCAAATCATACATGACACTCATATAGTCATTCTCCCCTTATGAGTGTCATGTAAGATGTCACATGGCATTTAACTAATTTTAGGAAAAAAAGTTTAAAAACAAAATTGGATTTTTCTCTCTCATGTTTCCTCCTATAATTTTTAAACGTTAATATCTTTTATCTACGATATTTTTTAAAGAAGAAAATTACACCAAATTAACAAGCGTTTTATTATCTTTCCAACGAGTACCATAGTGCTATATAAAAAATGGAGAAAAAAAACAACTATTTTTTTGTGGGGTATTGTTCATACGGGAAAAAACACGTGTTCAGGTAATTCATTTATCATGTATAGGCAAGTCACTAATTATGTTCAAACCAGTAAATATGAATTCTATTTTCAACCAGAGCCGAATAGGTTAATAGAGTTATACATTGTTTTAGATTAGGTATCAACATTAGTATGTTAGAGTTGTACATTTGTTTAGTCTTTAGAATAAGTGTTAATATTAGAGTTACATTGGAGTTCTACATTGTTTTAGGTTAGGTGTTAGCATTGGAGTTGTACATTGTTTTATATTATATATTAATATTAGAGTTATACATTAGTCTATTTCATATGTAAAATTGATGTGTCATATTAAATTTCTTAACCCTGGGACGCTCCCGGGGTATAATATAGTATATAAATATATAGGAATGTTTTTTAAAAAATATGCTCCCAAGATTTATGGACCTTGTCCGGTTGGCCTCCTCGGACCTCCCCAAAGACGACACTGTTCATTCGGCACTTATTGTGAATGCAGGCATATAAAGCATGGATAACTGATACAATAGCAGACACTTGGAATCTGTTTTACAAAAAGTTTACATCTCTTTGGGATATACACAAGGAGGGCCCTGGCGAGGCATACCTTTATGAAATTTATAATGATGTAGAGGTATGGGAGGATGTTAAACAGAAATACATGATCGATTTGTTTCATGATTCTCTTGGATTCGGTGCTGCCAAAATGATAAGGTAATTCATAGCTTATGTAACTATATGTAACGTATTTCTAGCATCCCATGAAACTGTGAGATTTGATATGAGGACACGGTTTAAAAAAATAGATGAATATGACTAACACTGATTTTAAGAATATGTGGATGACAGACGAATTGTTGGGGTAGCTCATGTCGAGGATTTCGAGTCTATCACTGATCCTGTGAAACGAGCAGATTGTGAACGGAGGGCTCTCGACTTTGCCAAGAATCTTATGAAAAAACGAAGAAGTTTCAACAACATTACTGATGTTATTTCTACGGCTCTGTAACTCAACACACGATGTGGTTAGGATGCATATGTTATTAGAAGTTTATGAATGAAACTTTTAAGAAGGATGAGCTAACTATTTCTTTGTGTCATTTGTTATCGTACGTACTGTTTGGATCACCACACGGGTCAAAGTTGGTAATCGTATTGTAATCAAACTCTGGATGTTTATTGATTAATGTGATGATTGATAAACATGTGTGTAAAGCCTGAGAACTTGTATGAAATAAATATGTTTGATTTAAAGGTTTAAAGAATGAATGAATGGTAAGCTTCACTGTAGGTGGGCTGGGTAGGCTAACCGTCACCCGTCCCTCCACCATTCGATACCACCGCTGTTAGCGTCCATAATGTGGTAGCGATGATTACGGCGTCAAGGTTAATTAAGATGATGGCGATTTGTGGGTGTTACACAAAACGGTGGTAAGAGGTTCTCATCAATTTAGACCTTTCTAAAGTTAGCATGTTTTATAATTTTAGTAGACCTGTTTATATAGACGTACACCTAAACTGATTTGTTTTATAATTTGGTATATCCAGATGACTTTTAAATAAATCGTTTCTATTTCAATAAAGTCATTCATAACTACCGGACCATTGCCGGTGCAATGAGTTTAAAAATGACATGCTTATAATTAGTTCATTTCAAATCCCTTTAGGATCAATGTTTCAGAACCGGACTTGTTACCAGTCCACTGGTTCTGACCGGTTCAACCGGATGTAAGAACCAGATGGCAATGGCATCCTAATAATATAAAAATAAATAGGGTAAAACCTGTTGTTAGCATATTTTGCTCAAGATGGATATGAAGATGACCGAATGGTATGTCTAGTTTAAGATATCAAATTGTTACTAGTGTCGATTTTTTGTTATACAAGGCATGTATTGTGAATCCAGACGTATAAAGAATGGATCAGGAATACCATATCCGACACTTGGAATCTTTTTCACAAAAAGTTTACGACTCTTTGGGATATACAGAAAGACGGGCTTGGTGAGGCGTACGATCATGAAGTTTATAAAGATATGAAGCTTCGGGAGCTTGTAAAACAAATATATATGATAAGTTTATTCCATGATTCACTCAGATTTTAGGCTGCCAAAATGATAAGGTGATTATGCAACTCAAGTTTAACAAATGGAATTAAATGTTTTTATTTATCATATTTTATTTTATTCGTCACAGGCGAATTGTTGGGGTGGCTCATGTAGAGGATTTTGAGTCGATCACTGACCCGATCAAGTGAGCAGATTGTGAACTCGCGCTCTTGATTTTGCCAAGACGGTTATGAAAAAAAGAAGAGATGTCAGCACCAATACTGATGTTATATCTGCTGTTTAGGAACTGCACATAATATTTTTTAATACAAGTTACAGAAATACAAGTTTAAGTGAAGTTTATATATTTCTGTTTGACCATAAAAGTCAAACTAGAGCATTTCTTTTAAATTAAATAACGACGTAACATAATAAAACTTTCTTGTTCATGTCTTAACTATGATATATAAGCAGCTTTGTAGTCACTCCACAGCTGATCAACAGTCTTCCCAACCAAGTCAACAAAATAGTCAACACTGTAAGCATACCGCATCTTCTTATTGAGTTCAGCCACAAACCCGGACCTAAGACCTTCACAATAGTCAAGAAACCGCGCGGTTACATCATACCCCTGGTCCCACTTGTCCCCCTGCCCTGGCTGGACCCAATGGCTAGGTATGTACCCAGCCTTTAGTCTCACAAAATCTGCAACCCCTTCAATCAATCCTGAAGGGGTCGACCCGTTACCAGACCATTGCCACACATGTGTCATTTCATGATAAATCACACCACTAAATTCCTTCAAGAGATCACCCTGATAACCTGCTATATAGTTTGTGCTGACATGGATCTCATTATCCTCGCAGTAAGCAACACCGTCCATGTCATCAATGAATAAATGGACAAATGTCACATTCGCTCTGTCTGCCTTGTTTCTTTGCTGGAAGATCCTCCATATGAACAAGTTAGAGGACTTTAAGGTGTGTTTAGCGTACTTGAACCCAATTTGGTTCTCGTACCTGATCCCACCTGTGGTTTGTGCAGCTGTGTTAGTTATGTTGTATTTCACTGTTGCAAAGGTTTCTGGTAAGACTGCTAGAATTACGATAAGTGACATGAGCATTATCGCGTGTTTAGACATAGACATTGTATAATGCACAACAGTATCTTGCATATTTATGTATTTGATGTTGCATCATAGGTATTTATATAGTGATGGTATGGACTAATAACTAGTAGCTCACTTGTTACTGTCATGGCCACACAATATTGGTATAACCACAGAAGCAACATTTGTTTCTTTTTCTTTGTACATGTCAATAGTTTCTAGTAAAATAAGGTTGGCCTGCACATTAAATCAAGAATGGTCAAACCTTCTTAACAGGTGCCGGCCAAACGAACGTTTATATGCAGTGTGTTTACGCGTTAACATGTTTAAAATCTGAGGAAGTCATTTCACATTACTTTTAGATTAATAATTAATTGATGTATTGAATGAATTTAAAGAAATGTACAACAAATTATGTGTGTACAAAAAAGTATGTTAACCTATTTTAAAAAGGCACCTCTCCCACTCTATCTATCTCTGTGTATATAGAGAGAGAGTGGTGCGTGGATTTAAATTTGGGGTATTCTAATAAGATCAGCAAAAATTGTGTGCCTAAATGTAATTATCCATGTGAGAGAAAAATTTTTTTTTGACCCACCAGGTTTGTGAGAAGGGGTTCGTTTAGTTGCACCCTCATAATCTACACTTAGAGGGGGAGCCGGGGAGGGGTGCCACCTGTAAATAGGGTTGACAATTTTAGACAGAGACTCAATTACATGAAACAAACCAACACGACCTTAATGGGTTTCCTGTCTTAAGCAGGTAGGCACAAATAGACTTGTTAATTTTTTTTGTTTAAACAGGTTAAATACAGTTAATACATGATGAGATTTTTTGAAATAAAAAGTAGGATGTGGGATTCTCAATTGTTGGCGTGAGACTTGGGCGGTCATTTAGGTCATGATAATTAGAATACGCGGTCTCCTTCCTATTTATATATAAAAAAACCTAAATCCCCCAGCCACCACACACAGGAGATGCATCGCATCCACTAACTAGCACTCCTCTATCCACCGTCGAAGACTCTCCTTTTGTGATTTGGTTTATATATATTTTCATTTTAAACTTGTTAAGGATTATGCGTTTATGCATTATTTAAGCCTGTCGGCAACTTTTGTTTCACTAAACAGATTCGTAAATATGTGATTATTATGGCAATCGTAAACATGTCTTAACAGGTATTTTTCGTGTATACTTTTTATAAAACAAATTGTGTTTGTGTTTGAAAAAATTGACACAATAAATTATCGAGTCATGTTCGCGTATACGGATTCATCTATCGTGTCATTAATTACACGATATGCCAGTCGTACCCATGAAGCCTTTGGGTACACCACTACCCCAATGGGAACACCGTCGCTGGTGTCCCAGATAGTGGGTTCCGGGTATCGGTCACGGGTTGCAACCAATGGATCCATTTCAATCCCCCCTCCCAACGGTTACTTTACCTAAATTAAAAAAATTAACCAATTTAACTATCTCTATTTAAACCATTTACCATCTTTCTTCAAACCATACCATTTATGTGCGAATCATGTCTTTCCATTTCATCCACTCTAATTTGATTCAATTTCTCCACATTTTATCTTCATGGGGGGATGGTTATTCGTTTCCAGTTAAACCAACGAGACCTTTATACCGTCGATGACCATCCCGTCGTCGAGCAAACTGTCCACCTTCAAACCGACCGTCTACAAGCCCACTACCCACAAACCCTCCAACTTTTGAGTTCTATCATCCACAACATCCTAAATATTCGACTATGGAAGATCATATGACCGTATTTTTAAACATTAATTAAAACTGAAATCTGACATAATACTATTAAAAATATTACATAGACCAAATTAAAGGATTACAAAAAAGTATCTAAACCAACACTTAAACCTAATTAAAATATTACATAAGCCTAATTAAAACATTATTCAAACCTAAATAATATCACTTTAACCTAATTCATTAAAACATTACATAAACATAATTAAACACAATAAGTCCTAATTATAAAAGTATTCCCATTCACCTAAGAAGTATTAAGAAGATGAAATCAAGTGATCATTATCACGACCGTCCAACCTCTTGTCTCGTTGCCCTCTGTTGATTTCATACCATTTAGCCAATTTAGGAATTCTTGTGTTGGACGGAGGTTCTTTGTTAGATGGTTTAAAGTGAAATCTGATTAAGCACTTCCAATTCGTAGTCGTTCAAATTGTAATTGACTCATGGTGCAGTCATATGCCTAGTTCTACTCCTCATCTGTCAATTCAGTTTGAGCATGACTTGTATAGTTTGCCATCAAAGAAGGATTTGAAGATGTAGGATGGTAGAATGTTCGAGGAAAAGGTTTATGCCCAGAAGAGGGTAAAATGCAGGAGGGTTGAATGGTTATGCATTTGAAGAGGGTAAAATGCAGGAAGGTAAACACACTTGAGGATGGTAAAATGCAAAAGGGTTAGGAGGTCGTCAATGAGATGATCATTGAAGGTTTGAGGGACGTACTTCTTGGTTTGGAACTGGATAACCACCACCCATATCTTAGTCATAATCAAGTGTTCGTAAGAGGAAGTGAACTGTGAACTGAGAAGGGCAAATGAGAGTTGAAAGAGGTGGTGAATTTACAATCTATGGAATATATACGTTAGAATGTAGCCGTTAGAATATAGTCATTGGAATTTTTTTTTAATAAAATTAGTTATACTTTTTTTTAATAATTAATTTCAATATGTTTAACATTGAATTATTATTTATTTATATATAATTAATTACATATTATTAAATTTTTAAATATGAATTGTTATTTTATATTAAATAAATATGTATTTTAAGTTATTAAGATTCGTTTTAAATTTAAATTTAAAACTTGGTTAGGACGTGGGAAGCATACGAAACATGTAAGATTTTCAATGATTTAGTAAGTTGTGACAAGTAAAAGAAAGGTAGTGGAAAAAATCTAGTGTGACGTTGATGTCGAGGAGGGAAGGATTGGTGAGTTTGGCAAGTTGTGGGCGTTATTGATGCCACTTCACCAAATTTTTAAGAATAGCGCCCTCCTTTATTTTCTGGGCGCCATTAGCGGGGGGTCTATTGAAGGAAGGCTCATTACCCCCAATAACGAGCGTCAACGGCATGTTTGGTCGGCCCCACTTTAATTAAACTAACAAAAACCGAAAATAGTGGATGAGGGTGCTATTCCATTTCTTGAACGCCATTGGAAGCAAAAAATAAAGCCCCTTAATGACGTGAAGTTGAGGTGAAGCAATGGAGCCACTCTGAACCACTCAGCCTAAGTTACAAGACCCATTAAAATTCATTAGTCATTGATATTGAATTTCAAGATTTTTATTTCAATTGATGTGATTTGGTTTGCTTATGTCTTGATCGTGAAACGTCTATTTCTTTTTAACTTAAAGAGAAAGAATGAAGTTTTATTTGTTTTTTGCTTTTATTGCACAGTAAGTACTAGTGAATTTTAAAAAGTATTATAATAGTTACAAATTATCCTATATATTAATTTACCTAGCTGATGAATAGTGTTTTTTTTGTGTCTTGAGAAGCTTATTTAAAGTAATGTGTTTGATATGGTTTACAAAATGAGTTATGGTGCAGTTGGTAAGTTGTTGGTTTGTGCATAGTGATTTGTCCGGTTCGATTCCCGTTATCACCGGTTGTTTTTTTTGGTTTAAAGAAAACTTTCTTGCCAGCTGTTGTGTGCAAGTCTATGCCACGTTTTCAAGTTTATTAGTCACTAATCCACTAAGGAGATTGTTTGCCCCTCATTTGTGTTACACATCTCTCTCTCTCTCTCACTCTTTCTCTCTGTCTTTGCAGCGTCTTCACCGTGGTCACCCACACCTACCCTGTGGCCACAGTCTCCACCACCTCCTTGCCCAACCCCACCGTCACACCTTCTTTCTTTTTAAGTGGTTATACCCAAACCTTGATCCTCTGCCCGAGAAATACCCCCACCGTCACACCTTCTTTCTTTTTAAGTGGTTATCTCTATCACACCTCCACCCACATAGGTAAATACCCAAACCTTGATCCTCTTAAAGCTACCTGATTCATTCTTATTATAAGGATAATCGCCTCTACTAATGTGATTGAAGCATATCCTTGAATTTTTTACCTGTTTTTGATGAATTTTTTTCTGCATGTTTGTTTTCCTTCATGCTTTGTTGTTATTTGAAAAGTTGAAGGTTGATCTTGCATTTTTCTGAATTTGACGTTTGGGCTGACGAAGCTTTAGGATTCGGTGATAAGAGTAGTTTTTTGTGTTTATATGGTTGAGTGATTATTTGGAATCGCCTCTGGTTAAAGGTTTTTTTTTTTTTTTTGGTATTGTTGCATTGTAATTTTAATTGAAAATATATAGGATAATCAAAGACTTGAAGTGGGTGTGATGAAGTAGAGAGAGAGAGAGGAGGGGTTTAGAGAGAGAGTGGGGTGGGATTGAAGCCTTAAAGTCTGTTTCACTGCATATGAAAACAGTCACTATTCAGGGGTTTGTCTTTACCTGCTGAAAGGATGGAGGGGTGGGGTTATAATATAGTGGGGAATAGAGATGAAAGAATATGCGTGAAGTAGTCAATTAAGTGAAAGTGGACAGTTCGAATATAGAGGGAATTTAGAGGATGGAAATTGTAAATTTAATTAATAAGTTATAAATAAATAGAATAAAGTTTATTTTATAAAAGGAAACAAACAGCTAATGAGTGGTGTTAAATTATTTGTTTTGTATAAAAGATTTGGTCAGCTATTACATGGAATCGTTTTAGATTGTAAAGCATTTGTTGAGAAATTGAGTTGTCTCTTTATTTGGGCCAGGCGTAGAAAAGCATCTGATGTAGGTTTTGTATTGGTGTTATTGCATTGTTAAAAGCAAACAATACTAGGCCAAGGGCTGTTTATTAATATGTTAACATGTGGGGCGTTAAAAGTGGCATAACATGTAGTCGACAGCTGAGGATATGATAATTAGTCAGCGTAGATGTCTCAAAAATGGGTGGGACGACTTATTGTCTGGAAGATCGAATTCAGTTGTTACTGACATGACCACAGATAAGCTACTTAGTGCAGAAATTTGAAACGGCCGCGTAATGATGTCTTTGTATTTCAAAATGACCGTTTACGTTGTCTTAGAAAATTTTAATTTTAAGCGAAATGGTTGCATAGGGTTGCAGTTGAAAAGGCTTAAATGGTTACATAGATATTTTATCATAGGTTTTGTAGGCTGCCATCAGTCGTACAGGTCTATTGCTTTCAGTCCAATTAAATGCCAATAATTTTTTGAGCTTTAAAGCATTCTAAAGTAGATAGTTTGTATAGTTTGTACATTTGTGTTATATAAAATATTTGATGAGGTGTTAAATGGAATCTAAGAAGGGCTTCACTGTCGTTTTTAGATGAATTTAGATTACGACTTACCAATAGATTATAAAGCGTTTGTTGAGAAAATAAGTTGTATCTTTATTTGGTTTGTTGGTGCCTGATGCGAAGATGGAAGGTATGTTAAAGGTGCAATGGCAGAATATGTTGTCTCAAGTGTACACATAACCTATTTAGGCCAGAGGTGTTGGTTTTCAAACAGCTTAAATAAGATTTTGGAACGGCCGCATAATGTGTTAGAGATTTTTACTTTTAAGGCATAGGACTGCAGTTGAAAAGGCTTAAATGGCTGCGTAGATGTTTTGCCTTAAGTTTTGTAGGTTGTCATCATCCCTGCAGGTCTAATGTTTACAGCCCAATGATACGCCAATACTTTATAGAATTTTAAAGCACTCTAAAGTGGTTTATTACAGCGATTTGTAAATTGCAAGTTGTGAAAAACGGATAGTGCAGCAGACACCCAAAGTAGTGTTAACAAACCGTTATCCCAATGCAAAAGGCTAGCATAGACTGGATATTTCATCACAGATAGGAGACAAATTGTAACCTTGGGGCATGGTACGTTCTATTAGGATTTGATCGATAGTTTGTGTCTTAAACACAACCATGGAAGATATAGAGTTTAATGTTAACCGGAGGCATAATAGGAGTGGTGATTGTTTTTAACCTGTTCAGCTGCCAGGTTTCTCTAGATATTTCATTAATTGCGAATTTTTTTTCTTTACTGCTTAGGTGTAAATGGAAGTGCCCAGAAGGGCCAATCAAGAAATTTAAATTTATACATTAGAGGCATACATATTATGTTTACTATTTTATTGTTGTTTGTTTTGATGTAGTATTTTGTTTTTTTAATCTTTCTTACTGTCACGTACTTATGTATTTTTTTTTATTTTTTTGTTTTTTTATTTTTTTCCTCGCAGGTATCACTGTTTGCAGTTTGCTTACTCGATGCAGGTTAGTTTACTTTTGGTTGTTTAATGCAGTCTCATTTGTTATTAGCTGTCTGCTAAAAAGTTAGTAACCATATCTCTGTTTTGGTTAGTTTACGCATTCTTAGTATTATAGAATTTAGCGCTACAAAATGTGTTTTGAAAAGAATTTGGTAGTTATGTATGCTTGTAGTTTTAGTCACACCTTTCCAATACTAGAAATTTATAGTATTTTTTTGTTAATAATATGTAGCCTAGAAAAAGGCGTCGTTTTGCAAATTCGTCTTTTGAGGTGGGTTCTTCATCGCAAGCGGAGGCGACTTTGTCATCTACCACTGCATTACAGAGAACGGCAGGCAGTCGATGTTGCGTTCTAGAGCAGTGCATGATGCTGGGGTTGCCTCGGCTTCTGTTTCGACAACTAATGTTGAATCTTTGTTGCACCCATCAGCTTCATATCTTGATTTAGGATCGTGTAGTGAAAGCTTCCACCTCTTATTAAAAGAATAAAAAGTCATTTACTTTTCTTAAAACCCGAACTATAGTGCAACTTGAATAGTCATGATGGAAGCTTTACACCTTTTCTATATTGTTATACTTTATAGGATTGTCATTATACCTGCGCACCACTCACATCAAGAGAGAATAGAGATGCAAAAGGAGGAAAATCAAGCTTCTTCATCGTATAACAATGAAGGTTTGGAAATCATCGACCCTGTTCATCTCAAGGTATATATGTTTTTTTTTCATAACCTAATTTTATGTTTCTATAGTTTGAAGCTTGATTCAATTACATTTTTTATGTATTAGATTAATAGATTAATTTACTAGGTTTTTTTTTTCTTTTTTTGTTGTTCAGAGGCGATGGTAAGTGATGGTTAAGTTTGGGTTACTGACAATCGGAGATTATGATGGACAATATATTGGTATGCTTATTGAAGATAACCGAAAGTTTCAAAAAACAATCTAAGGTTAGGATGGTAGGAACATACATCACCATTCCTGACCTAGGTAAAATCTCATGACCCATATCCAGGAATTTTGTAACAATCTATTGTATCATTCATTCATTCTTATGTGTTGTTTACCCACACCTATCCCATTCTATTTATCTTATAGGTTTCTTGATTTGATTCAGGGTTCCGACCACTTGGTGGGGTCCGACGACGGTGGCACTCAGCAATAACAGTCTTACGGAACTCAGTCTGATGTAAGTCTAAATTCCTTTTTTCAGTAACAGTCTTACGGAACTCACGTGGATACTTTAAGAAATTGTTGCTGTAAAAATGATAATGTTTGCTCTTGCTGTTACAGAAATTGCAATAAGTAAGTATTTGTGGCTTATGTCTAGCCAATGTCAGTCAAGGTAATGAATTTAATTACATCGTTTAATTGTAGTTCTGATATATTATGTTAAGTTAATGGTATGTGTTTGCTTTTGAGAATAAGCATGTTCTTTCTTATGTATGACATTATCTGAATGTTATAAAAATGAATTGTAGGTAGACCAAGCCTTGAGGGTGATGATGATGTTGATGAAGAAGACGTGGATGACCTTGAACATGAGTTCACTATAAATGGTGAACACAACAAGAATAATATTACAAAAGCAAATGCTTCATGTGAAGATGACCTATGCACAAGGACCTGAAGATGATTATTTATACTGCCTAATGCCGCCTATTATTGATGGCAGATATGCACATGTAAGCAAACGACTCTCTTAGCTTGGCAGTAAAATGGGTGGTAATTTTTTATTTTAAGGTGATCTAGAAAAATGGTAATACAGAGTATAAAAAATTGAAACTCCCTTTAGGAAAATGATATTA